>APFE030605717.1:0-13330 GCA_000404065.3 Pinus taeda
ATGGAAGCAACGGTGCTATATGCATAAGTACTAGCTCTTGTCGCGACTGTCACTTGATCAGTTGGGACAAGTCTGCTAGGAGCTTAAGCCAATTTCTATGAGCTCTAAGAAGAAGTTTTTAACTGTGATGGATGAAGACTAACTCAAAAGAGGCTAGTCTACTTGCAAAAAGAAGTTGAAAGTTGAAAGGAAATGCAAACCCTGGCAAACCCTAGTCTTACCGACTAACCCTACTGGTGCAAGAAAATGGATGAAAGAGGTGGAAATGGATGCCATTGAATTTAGAAAGGTAAAATGCATGTGACTAAGCTAATTCTACAATGAAATCTGAAAAAAACATCTTTTTGCATTTTTGAGTAATTTTACAGAATTATTATGCATGTGTTTTAACTATTTTTTACTGTACAGAGGTTGTTGATGAAAGGAAATGGAATAGGCTCTTGCGGAAGGTTGGGAAGGTGAGAAGAGGGCCCAAGGGGTCCCTAGCACCCTTCCAGAGAGTTTCACAGTGTTCGAATCTCAAGAAACCGCTTTCATGAGCTTCTACAGGAAGTCTGCACGGGTTCTACATGATGTACTGTAACTTCTACAGGATGTTTCTACAAGATGTTCCAAAAGGGAATTTTGAAGGGTTGATGGAGGGAAAATGGTGGGAAAGTGGAAATGAAGGATAGGTGAGGATGTTAAGGGGTCTAGGACCTCGTAAATGAGGCTAAGGAATGATGAAGGCGATTGGATTTGTTCGAGGATGGAGGGAGCAATGATGCACAAGAATGTAGAAATTAGGGCAAAGGGAGGAAATGTGGTGAATGAAGGGAAGGAGTCTGGGTTAAGGTGTTGGAGCAGGTGGTATGATGGAAGAAATATAGGAAGGGAGGTATTACAAATTCTCTGCGCACTATTTCTCAAAATTGATCGAAGAAACTAGAAAAATCAGAGATCTAGCTATTTTGACCTACCTTGACCTACAAACCAAAAATATGATGAACAAAAGTTTATTGGCAGAAAATCATGCAAGATAACTATGGAAACTAAGTAATAATAGATCCTAAACATGCAAGTACAACTGGTATCAACTTTCCTAACTAAAAATCTAACACTAGCAATTGCATGAAGAGGCAAAAACAATGTTTTTTGTGGCAGAAAGTATGCCTTGGTCTCACCTCATGGTCCCAAGGAGGGAGAGGCGAGATCAAGGTTTGTTTGATGGCCTTTTCTGAAGATAATTTATGTACTCAAACTATCAAATCAACCTAAAGCATGAAAAGCTATTTTAATCATAAAAAACAACCTAAGTAACAAAACAAGATTTTAACCTAAATAACAGTTTTTATTCTAAGAATGCAGCAAGGACACATAAAAGTACACAAATGAGGTATTGGGCACTTAGGCTGGGCCCAAACCCAAGAGCTACAACCTCCTAAGGAAGATTAGAGCTAGTGCAAGGCTAGATTCATCTTTATTGATCAAAAGAGTAGTTACATCCCAGAAATTGTCTACAAGAAAAAGCTTGAAAATGTGTTGAAATGCAGAGCTAACCTACTGACTAAAATCTAACTAACATTTGACCAAATCCTACATAAAAACCAACTAACAACTCACTACAAACTGAATAACTCCAATAAGGCCCTAAGCCTTCTTATTTATTCAAATTCAGGACCCCAACAATCCTCCTAAACTTTAGGGACTCAGGTGCCAAAACTTGCAGTTAACAACAATCCCACTTGACTTGCTTGGCTGCCCCTTGTGCTTCGAGTTTTTGATGGAGAATTGGAGGTAAGGGCTCATAAATGAAGGGGACACCTTCCTACAAATCCTCTCCCTTGTTCTTCCACGAATTTGGCTTCCATGTGCTCATTTAAACATTCGATTTTGTCTCAAAATTGACCAAAAATCTGCATAAAGCACACATTAGACTTGTTGGCATAATGACTAACCTAGTTCACTCTATTAGCATAAATATAATAAAAAACATGCAATAAAATAATGAGAATGGTGGATTAAATTTAATTAGGAGGCTAAATGAGCCCATATAATTACCCATTTTTGGGGCTCATCAATACCTTTGGTCAATCCCTCGAGGTTTTGTGCAATTTCCTCCTCATTATCGACTCCTTCTTGATAAGGAGTGATATCAAACTGTTGAGAAATGCGCCTGGAAATCGGGCACATCCCAACAGGTTGCTTTGGTCACACATCTACATTTAAAAAATTGAAATGTCATGAATACATGTATCTCAAAATCAATAAAAAATTAAAAATTAAAATGGTTTTTTCTTACTTCTGTCATCATAATCTTGTCCCTCTGGGAGCAGCATATCTAGATCACCGTGGAAGTTGGTACTGCCATAAGGCCAATCCTCCACTAAAATCATCTGACATCTCAGCCATGAAATTAAGGTGGGCTTATATGACATATGTTGGCCCTTGGTGATTCTAGGCATCAGTTCACTTCAACAGACCATTAATGGGTCTCGTGGCAACAGAGGATTCACCTGAGAAAGCTGGTAATGAAATAGTGGGATCCTCTCCAAAAAGGTCTCTAGAAAGGAACCATATTCGAACTGCTTCAAGTTTCCTGCCTTGGATTTGGATAACTGGCACTTCATGTTTACCTTCATGACTTCTACCTAGTTGAAAATAGTTGGCGTTGTATAGTCTATACCGTACTGAAACTTGGACTTGTTGGACTCATGTTGTGCCTGAGCCCAAACCTCTCTGTTTATGGTCAAAAGTATCACTTTCAGCATAAGATCACAAGTAGCCATGATCTCTATCCTACCACTCTTTGATTTCAGTTCTTCCGGGTGGTGTTTCACGAGCAACATGTTCACATTTGCTCCAATAGGCCTGGACCCATACAGATTGATTGGTTCCCCTCTTTGTGATAGTCCAGTAATGAAATAGATGTTAGAAGTTTCCAATTCTAGTTCTTGGTCTTGGATCACAAAAACTTCCCGATTAACATCCCAAAGACTGATCAGGTACTGCAGCAACTCAGGATGAGCCCGAAGACTTGCTGTGAGGAAGAATTTTAGGAGCCCATAGCTCCTCAAGGCATTTCAATAGTTTTGATCTACCAATGCCTATGTATCAATTGCCTCATGCTCACATTCCTTCCAATCAACCATTTTTCGTTATGTTTTCCCTGTGAAAACCATAGAATCAAATCAACATTCATCCTTGGCTAAAGAAATTTGGGTTCCAACTAGAGAAACTGGGAAAAAAATAAAAAATTTGTGTTCACGGTGCTGATGCAACTATTTTAAAAACAATAGTGTCGATGGTGTGATTGACTGAGTTAATAACCCTTGATCAACGCAATTTCGTGCCCAGAAATCACGCCGACCGAGGGAATTTTTTTTTGGCTAATTTCTCCTCCATAAATCCAAAAAATGGTTAAAAATAACAAAAAAAGCATAAAAATTAAGCTCAGGGTCACATCTCTTACCTGCAACTGACGGATAGTCAAATGGCCTCCTAGATATACCGCAATCTACTCCTGAAAATCTAGGGCACAAATGGGTGAAAAAATTCTCCACACAAGGTAAAAAGGTAAAATGGTAAAAATTATTTACTTTTTCCCTCTTTTATTCGTTTTTCATGAAATATTAGGGTTTTAAAGACATTTCTAATCTATTTTTACCTCAAGAATTGGAAAATATGTTTACCTTTTGTGCAAGGACAAGTGATAGATTGTTGATGATGTTACTAGAGTCTCGTTTAAGCTCTTTTCTCGACTCGTAAAACTCAAAGAAAAGATCGCCGAGTATTTTTCCCTTTTAAACTCATTAAAGCGAATAAAAATGTGGGGTCCACTTTCAAGCTCTTTTCCATCTCTTTAAACACAAAAAGGTTTACGAGCTCTTGTCATTTTGAACTCTTTAAAGGATGCAAAACGTCATCTACACAGTATACTTTTACCCTTTTTTGGGTTGGGATAAAATATTTACGATAAAGGTACTCCTTGACTGAAATGGTCAAGCGGTTCTGTTGAGTATTGTTTTCTACCTTTTTATGCTCGAGAGATAGAAATGTATGAAAAGGGACCATGTGGAGTTTTCTTTTCCATGTTTTTCTCAAACTCTCTAAACATGAAATATATACCGAGTTACACCTTTTTTGGACTCGTTAAAAAATTAAAAGACATCGGATTCACCGCTATGATGAACATGAGCTTCTCCTTCCTAGGGTTCAATAATATTACTAGGTGGGATTCATCCGAAGGATAGACTTATAGTGCAAGAACATGCTATCCCCTTCAAGCTTGTGATTAAAAATAATTAGGGTACCTGCCAGAAATTGTGGGGGGAAATGGGAAATTATATCAGTTATGTCAACATCTCACTCTTGAACATGAAACTTTTTGCCTCGTGTTGAGTTGGGATATCCTCATTTCATTGTTGACCTTCCTGGGTTGGACCGCTCATTATTTCCTTCCATTTGATCTCTGCCATGTCATCATGACCTCTGATCCTATGGATCAAAAATCTGCCAAAAGCTAGAGTGATGTCCCCGATATGTTAAAGGGTTGTCCTTCTACAGTTACACTTATTTTTTATTCTCTATATCATCTGAAATCTTTGCATCCCTTTGTCTTGTCTTGATGATGTGGGATACATCATCATACTCCTTTGACATGATCACTTCCTATCAACTTCAACTCATTATCCAGGAAGTTGGCTGAGAGACTCCCTTCTAGTACCTTAGAGTTTGCATGCCATAATGGCAAGTTCTTTGCACTCTATGACAAGTTCACATAATTGGATTTCGATCGGCTGATTTCACGGGTGTTCGACTTCAATTCCTTTATTCACATTCTCGGGATTGTGTTATTAGTACCTTGAGAGCCATTTTCATTATTGGAGGTTCCTCTTGCACTTGTTAATGGTTGACATCATTGACCGGTGATCAAGTGACTTTCTAAAATGTTCGTCTTCAATACATTTATTCACATGTTAGAATTTTTACCTTGATTGGGTCATGTTGGAGAGCAAGACCCAGGGCTCAGATTAAAAAAGTCTAGGTTGCAAGGTGATGTGACATGATCATGCTGATATACACGTCTCTTTCAGATGGATGGCTGTGACGATACCATGAGTTGTCATATGTGATCATTCTCATTATTGGATGACTACGACCATACCTTGGTTTTGATATTATCCTCCTTTCTAGATGGTTGCACCCATGCTTGGATCCATTTACATGGTCATTCTCTAAATAGTTACATCCATACCATGATTCATGAATCATTTGTCAGATTTTTGAGTGATGTATATGTATATATGCTTTCTTGCAGGTTTTCCAACGATGGACTTCGGTTCCCTACATCTACTTGTAAAGAATTTCACCCCTCACTCTAGTTCGGCGTTCATGCTTTAGGGGGCATCTGTTACACAACATTTTGTCACTGTCCCTATCTCCCTATTCCATGATCTTGAAGGACCAATACAGTGAACCTACATGCTTTCCCATCATGAAAAAACTCCCATTATGTCCCTCTTCATGAGCAGAAAAATTCCCTTTTGCATCATTTCACAATAATCTTCCTTTTACCCCAGTTTACAAGACTGGCACTAATGAACATTCTCTCCTCACACTAATTTGCAGAGATTAAAACTGGTACTAGTTCCATAGAATGCAACTGATCCTTTTTTCAGTCGCGCCGATCCTGTTTTAAGTTTTTTAAATATGGAGTCGAAGCTTCGAGGTCTAGAAGCTTTGTAACAGAAGTCTGATAAATGGTTGGGTTGGATGGAGCTAAGGAAGTCATTTTGGGATCCTTTCCCTTATTAAGATGGAACAAACCCAAGAGATAAGGCCTTTCCCATGATAAGAGGAACCATCTCCCCTCCATCCAAGCTATATAAACATCTCCCTTTCCAAGCTAAACTAGTTTTAGCCTTAGTATTTTTGGAGCTTGAATAACCAGTAACATATCATAGCTTATAGCCTTCTAGTTTATGTTAGTGGAGGGATAATAGTGCATTTGGTTTGGTTTGGAACTAAAGGGAAGAAGCCTTAAAACTTCCATTTTTTGGGATATCCATGAGATGCTAGGAGAGGTTTGGGAACCCGGATACGTCAAAGGAGACTAACAACTTCAAGGAATTAGTTGTAATCTCTTTCTGAACTTATATGAATACAACTATTGATTAATTTCCTACATTAAGTGTTATCTTACATTTGATGGCTTAATATTCCTTGACATTTTAAGTAGGTTGAATGCAATTTGTATGTTATCACATTTGTTATTGTTGTTGTTTGCTTATTTTAGGTATTCGAAGGAAGGAAACAAAAGATAGTTGGAGTAAGGAAGCAGGATCATCACCAAGTGGAATAACATTCTAAGAGGTAGGCCCTCTTATTTGATTCTAGCCTAAGGAAGTTTTCTATATATTTTTTTGTTTTTGGCTAGACCCACTCTCTTGGGCTAGAGGAATTGTCTTTGTCTGCATCGAGAATCTACCTGCACCATAGAGCTGAGAAAAGATAGTTGGGGATATAGGAGGTAGAGCACATAGAGAGGATATTTACACTGTAGTGGCCCATTGGCCACATACATTACTTCTTTTTACGTGTAGTCATATTTCCAAATATAGAAAGAGAGCAAAGCAGCCTCACCTTCCAGCTGTGTTTTATCCCGAAAGGGTTTCCTAGAGAGCATATCTTGTGTCTTATGTGTGTGTGAGTTTTTTTAATTCATTCTCTACTTTTATTTGTAATTTATATTCACAGGCATGCACTAATTACATTACAATCTACATATCTAAAAATTAAATAAAATTGTAATAGTGTAGAATCTCATATTTTAATATAATATTATCATATCTATTGTGATGAACTGTTTAGTGGAATATCCATGGCAGTTTACAAATCACGTTCTTCACAGGAACCCCAATATACTTCACTTGTCTCATAGTTATGTGTCTCAAGAATGCCTTTCCTTTGTGAAATATTACATCATGGGCCACGGTTTTCCGAAACATCAATGGAGACAAGATTCTTCCTTAGACCTGGAACAAACATCACATCCTTGAGCCTGAGTGGGGAGCTTGAATCCCTATAAAAGGTGGTTGTACTAATATCGATCATATTGTGCCTTTTATCATCTCCCATCTCAATGTCCATCAAGAGATCCTTCTCCTCCAAGTCACTAAAAGAATATCTGATCCCCATCAAATGGAATGAGGCACTAGTGTAAAAGTACCACATGCTTCCCATCACTATGTCGACCATGCATGCAATGAGAGTAAAATCAAGCTCGAACTGTGAATTCAAAGCTTCACCTTATACCCCTCTGTGATCTTCTTGTTTTTCTTCTTGTGTGGACACTTCGTGGTATAGTGCCCAAATTCATGACAGTGAAAGCAATTGATTATGGACATGTCTTTCTTCTTGCTCCCATGACTAGATTCTACTTTGGATTTGGATTTCTTCCCTTCAATTTCTTTGACTTACTATCCAAGGAACAATTAGCTTCATGCTCACCGTTGGATGAAGTCCCATGTCTGGTATTATGCCTTATTTCGTCTTGCACCAGGTCGAACCATTAGAACTCCCAACTTGGTAGTTTCTCCCTACTATTTATCGAATCTTGATAGCTATGCCAACTATTGGGAAAGCCCAAAAGGGCTAGAGCTACCAAGTATTCTCCATAGAAGTTAACATCAACCCCGCCAAGTTCATCCTGAAACTATGTAGACTTGCTTAGATACTACATAATTGTGTCATTCTTCTGCATCTTTAGACATCGAAGGTTGTCCTTGAGTGCCAGCTTCCTATGGCCACTATTATTCTTAAACAATTCTGTCAGTATTTTTCACATCTTTAGTGGAGTCTCTTTTCCATGGAGGTTCGAGAAAATACAATTCCTTACTCCCTCTAATATGATTCTCCTATCTTTGGCCACATATTTCTTCCATTGAGCAATATTCTAGGCATCATATACTTGGGGTTTTTCTACATCTATCTTGATGTACTCTAACAACCCATTGTCATCCAATACTCCCGCCATATCGTCCTTCTATGCAATTGTTTCTGGGGTGCCTCCTAGGGCATACTCAAGTCTAAGTCCATTGAAATCCATCTTCTCATTCTTGAAGAAAACTTGTAGCAATGATCTTCAAACTTGAACCTCCTGCAATGACAGCTCAAAATCTATATTCTACAATGATTCTAGCTCTGATAGAACATAGAAATTAATGTGTAGATTTAATAATGGTCATGAAAATTACTAAATTATAAGACAAGAAGCTAATCTACTGATTTGCAGAAGTTAATTCACCATATATAACAAAAATCATATACATGTAAAAGATCACACCACACATGCATAAATATTTATCTAGGGGAAAGCAACTGCTCAAAACCCCCTACTATCTATATTGCATTAAAATACATAAGATTTCTCAAGCTTGAGCATGCCCTGCAAGTTTATAGTCTATCCCTTTGCCTAACTAACTGACTTTGGAAAACACTTAGCAAATTTTCAAGCCCTCCAAGCTTTTATTTCCTTACGTTGTTCCCTTGAGTAATTGGCCCCCATTTTTTAGGAACTTCCAACCATGGAATTGCGCAACTAACTTAGGTCCTTCCTTTGACTGTATGCATATGCCTCAAGTCCTTCTTCAGTTGACATTGTTGTTGTTTTAGTCCTTGGATCTACCATGACTCACTAATCTTTATCCACCAGTAGATCCTCCATATTTAGTTTCCACAACTTAAAAGTATGACCATTAAATTTCTCAATCTCTATATTGTCACTAGTCACCATGTTCTTTTACCACAATAATTGATCCTGTAGATCTCCCACTAGTGCGATCAATTAACAGTCTCTTAAACATTTAGTACCATTATTATTTACTTTAGGACTTTTATAAATTAATTTAAAAATATTAATTAGTTAATATTTATTTTTGATATTATTAATTATTATTATATTTATTCATATAACATTAATAATTAATTTATATATAATTAATTTGTAATTAACCTAATTTAAAAACAAAAGGGCAATTTAATTAACGGTCTCTTAAACATTTAGTACCTTAATTATTTATAGTCCCATATGTAACATTATATTAACCATAACATAATATTATCATTTAGGACTTTTATAAATATTTAATATTTATTTTTAATATTATTAATTATTATTATAATTATTCATTAACATTAATAATTAATTTATACAATAACTATTAAATTAATTTGCAATTAACCTAACTTTAACCCTTTTCTATAAATATAATACGTTTTTATTTAGGACATATATATATTAATATAAATTAATTAATTAACTATTTTTATAGTATTTATTAAAATATATATATTATTATTTTTCACATAAAATTAATTGTAAATTTATTATAAATAAGATAAATTGCAATTAGGGTAACAATAATAACAAATAGGACATTAGAATGTACATATATATAGGTTAGATTTAAAGAATTAATTAATTAAAAATATTAACACATATATATATTATATATATATATATATATAATTTACGTATAAAAAAGGTTATTTTTGAAATTAAATAAATGAATTTTTCTAACAAATTAACCTTTGGTTGTATTTTAATATTATTTTAACATTAAATTAATTAGAGGTAGTTTGACTAGGGTTCTTGATTGAGAAAGTAGCCGTTAGAGGGTTTTAGCTGTTGGAGTCTCTGCTTATGCTATTTAACACGATGGGCTAGATCTGCATTCTCAACTCGTCCTGATGATGAACCACATTGGTTGGTTCGAAACGCGTTGGCAAAAATCTTTCTTATGTGATTTACGCTGAAGCTCTCCTTATAACTATGACAAATCACAGAAGTCTCAATTCTACAAAAAATACCTTAGCAGATAAGGCATCCTGTTGAAGCCAAAACAACTTTGATACCAAATGTAGGTTTTAACCCTCTACAGAAATTACCTGCATATGAATTCTGAAAACAAAAAATAAACAATGGCAAGACCATAAAACATGAAATAGATATACACAAAGGTTTTCCCTTGGATCCCAAAACTGGGACTACCAGATTGATTTTTCGTTATGTTCCTTTCAATGTTACAATACATATATATACATGCTAAGCCATCCATAAACACTAATCCATTAACCCTGGATTAGAACATAATCATAATTCCCTTGACGAGATCTACAAAATACGATGGAAAATAAACCATCATTCCCAAAACCATGTGTGAAATCTATGCACAAAACCATAGGTAGGTCCGTCCATCTAATATAGGGTCCAAAAAAAATTCTCGAGTCGCTGCCCAAGACCCCATAAAGGGGGACTACTGTTCCCCTACATACCCCCCCCGATAGGGGGGCTAGTCGGGCCCGCTATAAGCCCCCTGCGCATGGGCTAGTCATTAAATTTTTTTAACAAAACCCAACAACATTTGCCAACAATTTCATGATATCGTGGATAATTCTAATATTAAGTACAAACAACATCATGATCAACATCAAGTGCCACATAAGCTTCGAGTGAGTGACATGATTTTGTTGCATTTGAAGAAGGAAGGCCTTAGTGGAGCCCATTGGAATCTTCGACCACTCCAATATGGGCCTTACCTATTCACTAAGGTTGTGGGTGACAAATATTTCGAGCTAAGTATCACCCCATTCCTTGAACTACACCCAATATTCAATTTGGACTACCTTCGACCATACTTTCCACCATTATTGGATGCATGAGACATTGTTGAGCAACTAACACCAACAAAGGTCAACCCAGATTAGATTGAGTAGGCTACAACTAATTGGATCATGATAAGCTGATTAAGGCACTTTCCAAAATAGGATCTAGTTGTATTAGGTTGTCAAAGTCGATTAGCTCCTGTACCAAGGAAAGTGACTCTCCAGGGACCAAGTTTAGCATGATTTTCCCCATCTCATAAAGGCACTCAACGCAATGAGGACCATTAATTCCTATAGGTAGAGTAATGATCCAAGTGGATATTGGTGACCACCCACCTTTTCCACTTAAACCATCAACATTGTTTCCTTTTAGTTTCCTATTTCAACCGTTTTCTATTTTTGGTAGTTTTTTGGGTCTTGAACTTTTGCAGTCCTTTTGAGGCCCTAAACAACATTTTTTTTGGGAAAAAGGAAAATGTAGGCCAAAGATTACATTTACAATTGAAATATGTTATTATAAGCTAGAACTTTCTAATGTGCTATCTTTCATGCCGAATAAAGATCGTATGCCAAAGTTATGACCTTGGGAAGTTGACATTCCAACTGACTCCATTAGTGCCCACAAGCCTTTGGTGCTTTATCTCCTAGGGTTGTACTTTTAGATGTTTATGGTTTCTCATTTTTTATTCATGATAAAAAGGCCTCACAACCTCATTGTAACTCATTTTAGAAGGCATGTAGCTATCACATCTCTTCTTAGAGATAAGATACCATCATGTGAGATATATTTTCATTCTACATGTAAATAGTTCTCCAACATTTGTTATATGTTAATTAAAATTTTCATTTTGTTGTATCTCTATGTTTTTGTTTAAATCTATATTTCATTTTGTTCCTTCATCAATCTAGATCTTAATCTCTGGTGTCTCTTGTCTCTTTTGTAATTTTTCTATATCTTTGAATTCATAATTGCTCATTGACATAAGTAAATGAAGTAAATCTTAAATAGAAACATATATAACAGTCACAAGTAATTATTATGTTTAGAAATTATATCTTTCAAATTAATTTCAACATGGTATAAAAAGTAGGATTGAAGAAGAAATGTTGGGATTATTGGTCATGCTCTAGTTACCACCCTCTCTCAAGAAGATATGGAAAGCCTATAAGAAAAAAAAAGTCACCTATCATTTGACATAGCTATGGCATCTTGCTACTAAATAGAGGTACATAATTCTCCATGGACAAATGAGGATATGAAGCCAAATGTTTATATAACCTTACATGGATTTCAAGGAACTATGTAAATGAATAAACTATGTTCCATCTCCATAAAAGAATAATTGTGATCCAATCTATAATAAATATGAAGTATGTCCAAATATTTTAATGCAAAACCTCATATCCATGATATGGTATCTAAATTACATCTGAGCTAATTTAAAGGATTTGAAAATGTAGTCCTAAAAGGATCACATCCAAATATGATCTGAGTTCACCTTTGGTATGAGAAGCAAAGTGTAAGTTTGATTTGTTCACATTTGAATTATTCTATGATTAGTCCAAGTGTTCTAGTGGGAAAGAAGATCTGAGCGATATTCTTGTTGCAAACAAGGAAATACTTCATCATGAATCTATTGCTATATTATCCAAGATTATGGTGAGAATCAAAGTCTGAGAAAAAGGACTGATTTTTATATATAAATGGATGAGATTTTATGGTGTGTTGTTGCGGATAAGAATGCCATGTTCTCTGTGATATAGGTTGTTGTCATGGAAATCTAAAATATCCAAGTTTTCCATCTTTGTGGTGTGGAATAATGACTAACGGAACTAGACCCAAAATCCAAGATTTGTGACTAGTCTAAACTCTGAGTATGAGTTCTCTATCAAGGCTAAAACATGATTAATCTTTCTGAGATAATTTGAATATGAAGTTTCTCTAGTATCTAATTCATAAATAAAAATTTTTAGTATATAAGTCTCCTGTACGATATTCATATGATTTTTTTTAGGGAAATATTGTCACCCTAATTTATCTGTGGTATCATTAGTATTGTAGTACAAAGTCTTGTAGCTCAATTTCTTCATAATCCAAAACTATAATACTATGAAATTTCACAAACTCTGAGACCAAAATTTTTGTGGAACTATGTGAGTTAAGGAATTGTGGTGTACCTCTGTGAACCAGGGACTATGATCTGAGTTATAAGCTATCCAAATTCTCTAAAGTATGACCTAAATACTTATCTCTCATTAGTGAAGGTTACCATGATACTACATTAGAAGGAAAACATATATATCAAGAGCCTACATAATGTAAACAACTTGAGGAAATTTTTGGTTGGCCTGACTTGAGATCCAAGTTATAGTACAGTGTGGAGTGTGGCATACATACAGTAAAACTTTTGAGCCTCAGTTGAGATATGATTCATAGTAATTTGTTCTTTGATAAGTTTACATGGCAAAGATAAATAACATTGAAACATGAACATAGGTTGAATTCCTCTTGAAATGTAAAATATCAAACCCATAATGTTAAGAGCATACGATATTGGACTAAAATATGTTGAGTTACCAAGAGGATATGGACTTGTAAAATATCAATACCATATGTACTTCATTTGGGAGTCTAGAGTTTGCAAAAATCCCAACACGTTGAGAAGAAGTTTAAGGTAAGAAT
>APFE030605733.1:0-16488 GCA_000404065.3 Pinus taeda
GTCAATTATAGTCGTTTGTCCAGTCTAATCTAATATAGTCGTTTTCCGGTCAAACCTAGCCGTCGGAAGATTTGCTATCCCTATTTAACATATAGCCATGATCTGATTCTTCAACTTGTCTTGACGATGAACCACACTTGTTGGTTCAAAACGCATCGAAAAAAAAAAATTTGATGAGTTTTTTCCGAAAATATTTCTATAATACTCAATATTTGTGCTCTTGAATTAATTGTAATCTTGGAATAGAAATGGGTATATTGTTAAAAGGGATTAATTGAACCAGTTTAGTAAAGGCCAAATGCTTTACCAAAAGGAATTCATAATCTGGGAGACCTACATAATAACTTGTATGTTCTGTTAATTAGAGAAAACAGAGTTATCGGAGGAATTCTTCTTCTAGGGTTATAATAGGAAAACCCTCAAGAAAGAAGGGAAATCAAAATAAACACGAATTGTTCCCAATCTGTCTAGGGACTCTACAGCCTGAGGAATTACAAATCCGGAAAAGTATAACAGAACTATCAACAACTATTACTGAACGAACAAATAGGTTACTCTATGCTTCGCCCTTTGCCGCTAGGAAAAATCAAGTAACAGAAGATACATTGAATTCGGGGAACGACCATGTCCGTTAAAATATTTGAACTAGAGAGGGATTAAGAATACAATAAAAATGTAATTGTCTCATAAGAAAAACAAGTGATAACTAAAATTTAGGGAAAACGAAACCCAAAAGTACTAAACCCCAACAAGCAAGTTATTGTTGTGAAGCAATATTACCAAGCTTAGGGGCAAGGGTCGAGTTCTCCTTGTGACCAATAAACTAAAATGACTGTAACACACATCAAACCAATTGAATAGGAAAAGTCGAATTTCACTTTTCAAGAAGAAGTTAGCAGGAAGAAAACTATAAATTTGAACACTATATTCTGGTAACGAACATGCATATATTTATAAAAATGGAACTATGCAAAAGCACCAACCTTCTGAGGAAAACACCAGATAGATATCAATTAATCCTGGCATAAAATCTTAAAACAGAGCTCTTAAATTATGAAGGAAGACAAATCTTTAAGGACAAAGATCTTAAAATCAAAAGGACGATTCCATATATAAACATTCATAACCTTAAAACAATAATAGAGCAGCATGGTACTATTGTATCAAAAACAATTTGCAAATTCTAGTTTAATCGCACACCCAAAATTTGAAACGATAGGTATGGAAGCCCCATTTTGCCTTGATGAAACTATTATAGTAAAAAGGGGAAAATGACTATCATAAGTACTCTTAAATGCATGTAGTGCAACATAGTGAGATGGGCAAAGACCCATAAACCAAGAGTTTTAGAAATATGGTTTCCACATTACCTGGAGGTTGGAAGAGGAACATGTTTGCGACCCTAGAACCGGATTTCAGAAGGAAGCCTCGCTCTCAAGCAACCATATTCTAGCAGGAATAAGTCTCCAACAAAACCTAGCAAAACACAATAACAGATTAGTAATATTTAAGCAAAAGAACTGTAGATTTATGATATTCAAGGTTAAAATATGAAACCATGTACCTGGTTAGGGTTGTCACCGCAAGGTTGCTCCTTCAATGTAGAACCTATCAAACCCTCCTCTACGAGCCTGATAGATTAAAAGAAAACATAATCATGGCGGAGTTAAAATGTGTAATGGAATAGCTAACGGATTGCAAAGGAATGAGGTTGGACCTGTGAATAATCTGGAGCCATGGGTCGGAGCTGGAAGACTCTGCCAGAGGTAATGCAAATGTTGGAAAGCATCTCTCAAGCAAACCAAAAAGGTAAGTCTCTCACCGCCGTTGGATCATGCATTGTATTAGAGGACTGTCGATGACGGGATACTCTCAAGGTATAGTGAACAATTGTAAAGAAAAACGAAAAGTCAAGAACCCTGCTCTCACCAACTCATGGGTAGCTAGGTCCACCATATTAGGACTTAAATTAATATCCATGTACCTGGATAAAGAAATATCACATTAATGTATAGTGGAAATTATATACCAATGTAGTTTAATAGACACACACACACACACATATGTGTGTGTGTGTGTGTGTGTGTGTGTGTATAGTGTAAAATCCTTCAATACAATTGCGATAGGTGTATCGTTTACATTAAATGTAATGGGTATATATTTGCCTAAGTGTAGATTAGTACATTCATAAAAAAAATTACTATTCACATTATCAATGCTAGTATTTTGTCTAAATATGTGACAAGCGGTATCAGAGCTCTCAGGTTTACAAAGCTGAGACCTCTGGAAAATAAATGAATGACAACATTTGTGATGTGCGCAGAGAGAGAGAAAGAAAGAAAAGAAACCAGCATGAGCAGGACTGGAATTACACCCCACAGATTCGTGACAGGAACAAGACTGACATCTTTAAGAAGTCAATCCTAAGGTATGGGTATAGTTGGGGGAATATTTGCACAATACCAACACTGCTATCTTGGAAACTGTACAAGAGATGAAGGATGAGATGGCCTGGTTAGGGGAAGATAATGAAAGGTTGATGCAGGAGTACGAAAAGATTATGAAGAGTCTATATGATAAACAGAATCAGCGACAACCAATTCCTAGTCCAAAGCACGGGAACATGATTAGTGAACAAGAATTTCGAGCTGAGAATTTATAAATTGTTGGCTTGTATGGGCCTGACCCAGGTTTAGAGGTGATTTAGCCAAACAAATTCTAGCACTACTAGCCCTTTCAACAACAATCCACGGAGCACGAACTGAGGTCTCACGTGAAGTAGTATGAGAGGGTGCTAGAACCAGGTTTCCACACCCTATGGATGTCTGATGAGATTTTGGAGGTCTGCGGTTTAGCCCTACGTGCACGTCAGTACGTGCACTTGCTATGCCTTCGCTACTTGTGACACTTCTTTCACGCAGCCCTATTTGGGGCGCAAATCGTATAATACCCAAGTCCCTCATTGTTAATTCGTTATTACCTGATTACTTATCTTGTGTGTATAAGATTAATGATTATTACAACATATTTAGCATCCATATCAAAGCGCGCGATAAAATAAACCCATACAAATATAAAGTTGACAATGTACAATAGATACACCAAAATAGGAATAAACTTCTCTTTATTAATCTTCGATCCAAATTACAGACTTGACATCGCCCTGCACACTCAGCTACAGGGGTACATGCACTCAGTTGCGAACTCTACTAGGCCTCTGCGCACTCAGTTGCAAAGCCTCTTCCTACCACTACAACCCAATACACTTAGACTCTTCCTCTAAGCTTGAACCATTCTTATTCTTTTCTCCCACAATCATCACTATCCTTACACTTAGAGCTTTGCTTTATTTATATATTCCCATGGTCCATGAACCATGGGTAGGCCGACATGACCTTACATTTCGTTACAATATTTTAGCGTGGACAACCATATGCCTCATCCTATACTTCGCGCTCCCCGCCTACAATTCGCGGAGTCTTACAAAACCTTTGACCAAAACTTGGGCTTTGAGCCCCAAAACCTATTGTGGGGGGATTCCATGTCCAACAGGCCCCCAACACAATCATCGTGACTCGTCTTGAGTCACTCTACTGGTGCAGTGATCTTGGCAAGGAGCCCCTCCAACTGTTCTCGTACTTCTTAAAGGCCCCTGACGCACTATTATGCTATTTGCTGGACCTGATGCATGCACTCTTCTGTTTCTTCTTCATGAGGCTCCACTATCTATCTTAGCGCATATAGACCCTGCATCTGTGCGAGCTTGCCCTCAATATCGACCGTAATGGTGAAGGCCTCATCAATCCAAGGCTGGACGCGTGCTTTGAGAAGGGCCTCTTTCTGTCTTGCAGCATCCACCTGCTCTTTCAATGCGCTTGCTTGCTGCATCATAGCGAGCCATTGGGTGAGGACGATTGTCTGTGCCATTCCCTTGACACTGTCATACTGCTACTACAGTTCGCGCACCTCTATTTCCAAGCATTGTATGTTGGGGTCCTCCTGCAAGGATGTGAGGACGTCGAATGCTTGTTCCAACACACTGGTGTAGTCCTACACCGCCCTTCCAATTTCTGCCAATCCTATCTGAATCGTGCTAACGTACTGTTATTTAACTTCCGAAGGAGTGGAAGGCTGCACCTTCATTCGCAACTCAGCAATCTGGAGGTTCAGCTCCAGCTGCACTCATGTTGTTTCCTCGCACGCGCTTCGAACTCCACATGCCAGATAGTGGATCTGCATCTCGGTTGGTAGGCCTACGGTGATGGATAATTCGGGAACATGCCAACATGCTTCGTCCACTATTTGCGCGATCTACCGATTCTGTGACAGTAGCCCGTCACGCTGCAAGATGATTTGTTCGATGTTGATCTTTTTCTTGCTCAATACCTCGATCGTGTGGCCTTCCCGGGTGTGTAGCTCTATTGTTATGCCATCCTGCAATTGGTACAATGTGTCCTGCAGAAGGGCAGCAAAATTTAGGCCAATTCCCTTGATCCTGCCCACCACAGCTCTGTCCTCCTCACTTTCTGTTGTTAGTGCTCCTTTCAGCAGCACTATGGTGTTGGCCATTTTTCGCGCAGCAGCTGCTCCACTGCTGATGTACCTGCAGCACCGTAGGCGGCTACTGTTCCTTCCTGTTTAGGCCACACCTGAAGTTCCTGTAGCTGCACCCTTAGGGCCCCCAACACATTATGTTGCTTCGTCATAGCTTCTTGGAGCACTTCCCTGGTGACCTCACGAACTGTGTCGTCGATGTCATAGAGGTCACCCTCTGTCAATGTAATTGGTTCAATGTCCATTTTGGAAGCCTTGGTCTTCTTTAGTGGGCATGATATTTCCATACCATGCGACCGTTTCAGCTATGTAGGGGTTGTGCTCGGGTTCGCGCCTTTTTCTGTGTCCTCTGCTCCTTGTCCTATGGTCAAGTTCAAGCCCCTTCGTCTTGTGTCATGGTGGCCCCTGTTGCATGTGCTATTGTTGTTTTTTTGGTGGCCTTTGCCTATTCTGTGGCTTCCTTCGCTGCCTCGCAGGTAGCCCTTACCTCGACGACCAACTGTTCGTTGCATTTTTGCTGGGTCAACTGGGTGATGCACAATTTGGTTGCATCCTTGTGCTTTTGTGCCATTTTTCTATCCTACTCCGCTAGATCTGAGGCACACCACATGGGAGGCCATGAATTCGAGCATGGAGAAGATGGCATCATCAATTGCGATGAAAGGAAGCTTGGTGCAGGTCTGCACCAGATCCTTACGTGCCTGGATATACACATTATGCATATCTGCCTTGAAGTCTGCAAATCTCTAAAGATTGTTTTACACTATGGGGGATAGGCACAGCCTCGTTTTAATCCACATCTACACGCTCGCCTTCATGAGCATGCAGAAGATTTTAGGCTCGCAGATCCACGTGGCATCCTTCGTAGCCTAGAGTGACGCATATTTTGCAGCCTCTGGCAAGTCCTGTTTAATATGAGAGAACTGACTGTCCTTAGGCAGTTCCCCTGTCACCAATAAAATAGACAAGAGCAACCACGTGTAGTGGAAGTTCTTGCCCTACTTTGGAGCTTCCTTGCAGTTCGTTAGGAATTATTCACAGAGGAACTCAGCCCAATTGAATTGGACCCCCTCTGCGCATTGTTCTGCCAGCGCAACTACCGGCGTTGGTACCTCATCTCCGCGGCATTTTCACATCACTTTCCTGGCTAAGAGTTGGGTGGCTACGTGAACCCCTTTATCTTTAATGCTACTGATTGTG
Source organism: Pinus taeda (assembly GCA_000404065.3). NCBI lineage: Eukaryota > Viridiplantae > Streptophyta > Pinopsida > Pinales > Pinaceae > Pinus > Pinus taeda. Next base: position 5,755 of record APFE030605733.1, read on the forward strand.
TAGCCCCTCTTTTTCTTTTCCAATTTGTACTTCTTTTTCATGGCTTCTGCAAGCGCCAAATCTCCGCTTTTGCTGGCTATCTCTGCGGGGTCCTTTCCCTTATAGGGAAGTCAGGAAATCCTGTGGATAAGCTCTGCTGTGATGGGAATAGGCTTCTCCTGAAATAAGTACGCATTGTTCACCAGGCAAAGTAGCTGCCTGATGACGAAGATTGTGATAGGAGTGTGGTGAAAGTGCAGAATTCATATTAGGTGGAGTAGTCCGACCTTCTCCACATCGTGCAGCCATTTCTCCGGCTCTAGCATTGTAACTGACCCCTCCTTGCTCTATTTCATGAGGTTCTCAGTCTTTAAATGTGGGAACTTCTTGCTCCGCGAGGTCCCAGTCTTCAAATTTCATTGTAGGCATAGAGCCTAGGGTTGAGCCCTCAAACAAAATTCCATCTAGGAGGAGCGGGGTTTGGAGTGTGCTCTTAGCGGCATCCAAATCCTTGGGTACCTTAGCTTTCCCTTTCTGCGGAGGAACGTACTTGGTCAATTTTGCGACAGCGCGCACTAGCTGGATGTCTTCTTCCATTTCTTAATCCACCTCTATCTCATATACAAGAGCTTGTAGGTCCTCCTCCTCATCATCTGTCTTAATGGTGACAACTTTGCCCTTTTCTTCCATGGAAAGTTTACCAAACCATAGATTTTGCGAGGACATGCGAACTGGTCCTGATGCCTATTTATCCTTCTTGGGCCTTAGCGTCTGAGGTGATTTTGGAATTTCCGGCACATCCCCAACCTACACCATATATGGCCTTGACTTAGGTTCAGAAGAATTATTTAGCCAAACAAATCCCGCAGCTACCGACCCTTTCGGCAACAGCCCACGAAGCGTGGAATAAAGTCTCACCCGAGGTAGTAGGGGAGGGTGCTGGAACCAAGTTTCCGCACCCTAGGGATGTCATGGATGTGGTTTGGGGCTCGTGCGTTGTTCTGCAGCCTCACGCTACGCTAGATCCGTGCAGATCGGAATACCCTTATTGCACTTATTATAGATTGAATCACTTATTACTGGTTTGATCTAGTTAAAACAGTCTTTAAGCAAAAATTTATTACTTTTGGTTACTTCACACATGAAGATTAATCTAGTTCACTTGTATTCAATCGTAGCAAATGAAAAAATCATAATAGTTCATTTATCATAAAAGGGTAAAGTCACGCAGAATTCAAAAGAAACTTATCTTTATTATAAATCTTCAATAATACATCTAGATCCACCCTGCGCACTCAATTGTAGGGGTCCACGCACATAGCTGCAGACCTTCTAGGCCTCCGCGCACACAGCTGCAGAGCCTCTACCTTCTACCCTAATCCCTCGTCTTGGACTTACAGACGCTTTCAAGGTACTGCCTTTAAGGACCCATTACATTACATCTTTCAAAAGAACTACTTTGCCCTCATAGAGCCATGCTCTATTTATACTCTCCCTTGGCCTGCGATCCCTCCTCAGGCCGACTCTATTACTATTTCTTTACATTATTTTTGGGCGAACTACCATTTGAATCAACCTACTATAGTTTGCACTCCACGCTTTCCGCGGAGTCTTTTACCCTAATATTACCCAAAATTCCAGGCTATGCACCCCATACTCGTTCTGCGGGGCTTGTGCTACCCAAGAGTCCCCCAACACAATCATCGTGACTCATCCCGATTCACTTAGCTGGTGCGTCCATATTTATGTGAAGGTCATTTAACAATTTCTGTACCATGTGTGTCTCTTCAACAAATTCTGCAGCGGTCCATTGTACCAGTGCCACTCGGGTCACTGATGTATCTGCGTCTAATGGGTTCACTTGCTTAGAATCATAGACTGCTTGCATTTGTGCTATCTTGCCCTCCATTATTGTAGAAACGGTAAACACTTCATCGATCCATGGCTAAATGCGATCTTTAAGTTCTACCTCCTTTTTTCATGCAACGTCCATTTGGGCCTTGAGAGCCTGAGCTTCCCTCATCTTAGCTAGCCGTTGTGTGATAGTGACCATTTGTGCCTCTCGGTGAGCTGTATCATAGGCCTGCTGCAACCTGTGTACCTCAGCTTCAACGTGCTGAATGGTGGGGTCCTCTTGTAGAGATGTAAGTAGGCCAATAGACTGATCCAAAAGTCCTGAATATTCTTGGACCATCCTTCACATGGTTTCCATGCCTTGTTGAATTTTCACACAACGATGTTCATCATCGGGTTAGGGTTGTTGTGCCTGGAGCCAAAGCTCTGCAATCTATAGGGAAAGCTCTTCTTGCACTTTTGCCTCTTCCTGGACCATGCATATGTCTGCGGCCATGTGTTGAACCTTGGTTAGAGTTGGAATATCCTTAGGGATAGCTACCCTCAGAACTGTGCAGCATGCTTCTGTGATGGCTTGTTTGACATTCCTATAATGTTTGACCCAAACAACATGCTGAAGATTGGCATGTTCGATCTCAGCTTTCTACTCTCGTAAAGTGTGGAGGGCGCGACCTTCCTGCAATTGAAAAATTATGCTACTAGGCAGAGAAACCAGATCTAAATCCCAACTACCCTCATCACTGGGTTGTGTAATAGCAGTGGCTGACAATGTTACAGTATTCAGTACGGGCGCGCCCATCAGTGGCTCAGTCATACCTGTTTTGTTGGCGAGGTGAACCTTGCCCAGATATTGTGCGTGCAATGTTTCCAACTACTTCCATATTTCCCCCAACACAGTTGTCTATTCCATAAGTAGAGCAGGCAATGCAGGCCTTGCTGTTAATTCATTCTCCGCCCCTGTTATTACTTTGGAATTTTTCTTGATACTTGGTGGGTCCTCCCACCGCGACCGCTTGACCTGTTCTCCAGGAGCCTGAGTGTCTATCTCCTGTGGTGGTTCCAATTCCTACGCTACCAGAGTCTCTTCAGCTGGTGGGTTCTGGGAAACCACTTGTTGCAAAGCGAGCTGTTGTTCCTGTCGTGCTTTTTCTACCAGGTGTTGGAACCGCTGCTATTACTCCTTCTCCTGCTGTTTGGCAGCGAGTTGGTCTAGGATGGCCTTGTCTAGAGCGCGCCATTCGAGAGGTTGTTTTTCCAAAACCCCAAAGATTGCTTCATCCGTTGTGATGAACAGAAGTGTGGTCCAAGATTGGTTCAGGTTCTTTCGCACCCAGATGTACACATGATGCATGTCAGCTTTAAACTCAGCCATGCTTTGGAGATTATTGTAGATTGTGGGAGACATGCGTAGTCGACAAGCAATCCAGCTCCGTATTTGTTTTGCCATGGAGGTCCAAAATGCTCGAATTACAGAAACCCATGTCACGTCCCTTGTTGTGCATAGCGCCATAAACTATACAGCCTTAGGTAGGTCATCTATAATGCTAGGGAATTGGCTATCCACTGGCAGTGCACTTGTTACCAAAAATATTGACAGAAGCAACCAAGCATAATGAAATGTCTTACCTTTGTTCTGTGCTTCTCCGCAGTTGGTGAAGAACTCTATGCATAAGCGCTATGCCCAATTAAACTACACCCCCTGGGTGCACTGCCCGGCTAGCGCAATGACAGAGGCGGGTACCTCATTTGCATGACACTTCCTCATGATTTTTCCCCCAAGGAGTTGTGTAGCCACTCAGATAGCCTGGCAGTTGACGCTAGCTATGACATATATGAACTTTCCTTTCGCCATCTTGTACTGCATCTTCATTGTTTCGGTGAGGTCGACCTTGCTGCTAGATCCTACAGCATTAGAGGGGTCATCTCCTTGCAGTGGTAGGTGTGTTATGCGGTGGATTAAGTCAGCGATGATCAGAATCGGCTCTTCCAACCATAAGAATCCATCATGTACAAGACAGAGAAGTTGTCGGATCACAAAGGCCGTAATAGTTGTACGATGGTAGTAAGGTAGCCATCGGAGGTTGAGGATCCCGGCCCTCTCTATACCCAGCAGCCACACCCGTGGTAACAATTTGTTTTCGGCCAATTCAAGGAACTTCTCACTGTCGGCCAGATCCCAATCTTCAAATTTGAGGGTCGGAATGCATCCCCATGGTGAGCCTTCAACCTTTATATCATCTGGAAGAAGTGGGGTCTGAAGTTCAGCTTTTGCTTCGTCTAATTCCTTTGGTATCTTTGTTGACCCTATCCATGGAGACAGACATGGGGGAAATGACGAAATTTGGAATGCATCTACTTTTTCCTCATTGATCTGGTCAAGGAACTCCTAAAGAGCCTTGTCCTCTTCCTTGTTATCTGTCGAAATGGCTTTGCCCTTATCAGTTGCAGCTTGCTTGGTGAGCCGCCGTGAGGCTCAGACTGTGTGGTCTTCTACTTTGTCTTTTTCCTTCGTAGTGTTTGTGGGGATTTTGGAACTTCCTATTCCCTGCTCGCGCCTGCTAACTTTGCCTGATTCAACTGCATTTCTTTAGTGAATTGTGCTTGGGTTCTGGCCATAGGACGCATGGGTTGATTTGTGTTCGGATGTATACTGATTGATCGTGGTATATAGGGCCAATGTGTCCATATACTCCTGCAGTCATAAATTAAGACTGTCACTTTACAAAACGTCGTTCCATTGTGTTTCAATATCATACCAACGTTCCCTTGAGTGATCTTAATGAATTTACCTCAGAACATTCGTCTTAATGATTCACCACCCACTCCTTTCTATCGTACCCTACCGTCTCCATTATGAAAAGGAGTGCTAATGGTTATCTTTCGACTGGGCTCCGCGGTAGTGCAACCCATGACTCGTACTTGTGATTGAGCGGACAGGGTAATGCAGGTAGAACTCAGTACGCCAAATCAACTCCCTGCATACTTGTTTATAGTCCCGTGCCCTCTTTCAGCTACTTAGGGTGCTGAGACTATGACCTTAACAACTAGTCAGGTGTCCCCACCGTCGGTGCAAATCTGTACTTCCCTATTTCCTTTGCTGCGAGCATCCTCCGAGTGCTTGGTTAGCTAGGGTTTTGTTCCACAGATGTGCGTGCTGTCTTGATAGCCTGGTCCCCTCTGGGTTAGTTCTAGCAATATTCTGCAAGGGTCCAAGTCCCCTTAGGTGAAAAAGGGATGAGCTTTTGTAAGCATTGCAGCGTGATATTATCCTGAATTTAGTCCTTTCTACCATGCTTCGACCTCCGGACCATATCTTAAGAGTGCTATCAGTGTGGGGCTAGTAGCTACCTAACTTCTTCTGGTTTTTCTTCCATTGCCTAATGCAGAGCCATCTAGGTCGCATTACCTGCAACCTCCAAGAAAGTCGTGTTAATACAGCGCTGCGATGTATGCCATCCCTTGGGTTTTCGTGGATCTTATGGGCAGCTTATGGTGCTTCATGTTGCTACAAGTTGCTCTTCTTCGGCTGTCTAGCTACCAGTATTAACGTGTGTTCACAACCTCCATGCTTTAGTTTATGCTTAGCCATGCCTACCTCTTTTGTCAATGTTTGAGCTTTTCAGGATGCGAATGCCTTCGAAACATTGGATTTTGATTTCATTGAGACCATTGGTTCTCTGGCGACTTTTGCGAATGATACGACAACTCCTACTGCCACCATTCTATTACAAATCAATGTGGTTACTCCATGCAGTCGATTTTTCCATCGTTCAACCTCTTCATCTGAATCTGATGTGCAAGAGCTATCGCAGTCCCATGAGATTCGTCCATCCGTAGTTGGGTTCACCCGGTCCCCATTTCACATAGTGAGCTAGTAGATGCAGTCTAGTTTCCTGTCACTATCATCATTGTGGACTGGTTCAGTATAGCAAGCACCTTCAGCTAGATCCAAAGGAATGACTACTTGGAGTGCATTCTTTTCGAAGATTATTTTCCCCTTTTTGAGGTTGATGATTCCATTCATGTCTATTGCCCAGTCTATTCCTAGAAGTGCTAGATAGGGGTTACTGTCATCCATGATTTCTATGACTTCAAAATCAGCATGCGTGCAGGCACCATTGATATCTACAACAACCCCTTGCAATCTTCCCATCAGCAGGATCTTCTGTTAGTTTCCCAATCGCAATTGGATCGGGGACCATTGCAATGTAGGCCTGCCCATGTGTTCCTAGGTCTGTTTCGGTAAGACATTCACGTTGGAACCCAAATCTAAGATGACCCGTTCCATCTTGTAATCACCAATTTGGGCAACCAGCCTCATCTCCCATCCGGTGCGTAAGATGTGTTTTCCCAATTTCTGGATTATGCATGGTTTGTCTGCCCCCACGCATCTAGCTATTAATTCTTGTAACCCTTTCACCACATTGGCATCCTATAGGAGCTTTATGCAGGTTTCTAAAAAGGTAGTTACCAAGGCATTATCCTATTGTAGGTCTGGTTGCTCCTTACTACCTGAAGTCGACGCTTTTGCAAAAATTTTCTTAGCCTCCAAAAAGGTTTCCTTTTCTTGCACCAAATCAAATTCTAGTTGTTTTGCGGGAGCCTTACGAACCCACATATCCTCTTCCGGCTTCTTCCCATTATCTTCCCCGATAGCTGCACCACTTTTGAGCATCATGTTTATGTTGGGGCCTTCCGTGCGGGGTTCAGCCTTCATCATCTAGACGTTCTGAGCGAGACTAGCTGGGAGCACACCTTTCTCCCTTAATTGCATGAGAAATGTGGGGCAATTAACTACATTGTGATCAAATTGGTAGCATGACAGACAACAGGCTCTAGTGGGATTCATACAATCCCTCGCGTAATGTCCCTGTCCACCACAATTATAACAGATCAACTGTCCACGGATCCATCCGAGCCCCCATCCTCCACTCCCTCGTTCGTGTATCAGGAATCCCCGTGCACAAATGGTGAACCTGGGTCCTGTCTGTGCATCTCTATTTGCATCCTATACGTACGGGGTCGATCCATCAACATGCAGCAATCTCTTTCCTTGTGACCCATTGTTCTGCAAAAGTTACAAAATAAGTGTTGAGGATGTTGTCGTACTTTTGGCAATAGGTAGTAGTTGTCTCTCGCATGCTTTCCCCCTACCTGGAAAATCGCGCACCATAGTGGGGAAATCTCACTTGGTCCCATCTGTACCTTTGGTCATAAGGTTGTTGGCCCCCCTATTACCACAAAATTCATTGCAACCGGACAGTGATCCCTATCATGTCCTTGGCTTCTACATGCCCTACACCATACTTTTTCCCAGACTTTTGGGTGCAGTGCTTGGTCTTGTTTTAACTTTTGTATTTCCAAACACAAATTTTGGACCTATGCATGGATTTGTTGAACTCCCAACCCAGGGTCCTGTACCAGGGTTTCGTGCAGCCGCATTGCTGCCTCCAGTGCTTCTGCTTGGGTTGAGATCTTTTGCTGTGACAAAGCCAATTTCAGATATGGCATTAGTGATGCGATGAACCAAGCACAGTGTTGTGCATCCGTTAGGGTCATGTTGGTCTTGTGAATAGTGCCTTTTAACCTTTGATCTAGATCCCACAGGGTCTCACTAGGCATCATTGTGATCTCTTTCAATCCCACGACCAACTGTGATTCTGATTTTGGCCGCATAACTCCTTTTTTAATTCCGTGTGGATGTCCGCTATCCCCACCGTTGGGTTGATGCCTGAATACTTCATATACCATATTAGCACTCAGTCCTACAACGTGTTGACTAAGACAACTTTCTTGATATTCTCATTCATCATCTGCTATGCATTCCATACTGAATTCAATACAAACCAAAACTTTTTCGAATCTTCACTTCCTACTCCCTTGAATATTGGTAACTGGATGGCGCTCGTCATTACTACCATCCTGATCCTTCATCGCTCCTTCCTCTAGCATCCCTGCCTTTCACACCAGACACCCCTTAGGCAGATTCTGGTCCCAGCAATGGAACCATTTGTTGGCTTATATGGGCTTGACCTAGTTCAGAAGAATTATTTAGCCAAAAAAATCCCACAGCTACAGGCCCTTTCGGAAATAGCCCACAAAGCGTGCACTGAGGTCTCACCCGAGGTAGCAAAGGAGGGTGCTAGAACTAGGATTCCGCACCCTGGGGATGTCTTGGATGTGGTTTGGGACTCACACGTTTCTCTGTAGCCTCGCGCTACACTAGATCTGCATAGATCGGAATACCCTTATCACGCTTATTATAGATTGAATCACTTGTTACTAGTTTGATCTAGTTAAAATGGTCTTTAAGCAAACATTTATTACTTTTGGTTACTTTGCGCATCAATATTAATCCACTTCACCAGTATTCAACCATAGCGAATGCAAAAATCATAATAGTTCATTTATCATAAAATAGTAAAATCGCACAGAATTCAGAAGAAACTTATCTTTATTATAAATCTACAACAATACATCCAGATCCACCCTACACACTTAGCTGCAAGGGTCTGCGCACACAGTTGTGGACTTTCCAAGCCTTTGCGCACACAATTGCAGAGACTCTACCTTCTACCCTACTCCCTCGACTCGGATTTATAGATGCTTTCAAGATATTGCCTTTAGGGACCCATTACATTCCATATTTCAAAAGAACTGCTTTTCCCTCATAAAGCCATGCTCTATTTATACTCTCCCTTGGCCCGTGATCCCTCTGCGGGTCGACTCTATTACTATTTCTTTACATTATTTTTGGGCGAACTACCCTTTGACTCAACCTACTATAGTTTGCACTCCGCTCTTTCCGTGAAGTCTTTTACCCTAATATTACCCAAAATTCTGGGCTTTTCCCCCCATACTCGTTTCGCGGGGCTTGCGCTACCCAACAGTGGAGTAGTTCGACCTTCTCCACACCGTGCAACCATTTTTGTGGCTCTAGCATTGTAACTGACCCGTCCTTGCTCTATTTCATGAGGTTCTTAGTCTTTAAATGTGGGAACTTCTAGCTATCTGCGAGGTCTCAGTCTTCAAATTTCATTGTAGGCACATGGCCCAGGGCTGAGCCCTCAAATAGAATTCCATTTGGGAGGAGTGGGGTTTGGAGTGCGCTCTTAGTGACATCCAAATCCTTGGGTACCTTAGCTTTACTTTTCTGTGGAGGAACGTACTTGGGAAATTTTGCGGCATCACGCACTGGCTAGATGTCTTCTTCCATTTCTTAATCCACCTTTATCTCATCTACGAGAGCCTGTAGGTCCTCCTCCTCATCATCTGTCTCAATGGTGACAACCTTTCCCTTTTCTTCCATGGAAAGTTTACCAAACCAAGGATTTTACGAGGACATGCGGGCTAGTCTTGATGCCTATTTATCTTTCTTGGGCCTCGGCGTCTGAGGTGATTTCGGAATTTCTAGCGCATCCCCAACCTGCACCGTAGGGCACGTGTAGGTCCCAATCAGTTTGTCTCACCTAGTGAACCTTGTTTAGAACTCCACACACGCTATCGAATGCTTCCACGTGGAAAATTTGTAGTGTGCGTCACCATTCCTACTGTTGTGATTTGCTCTAACTTTCTATTCTAGGGTTTGGGTGCGCTTGTGTGGGCTATACATCATATGTCTGTAGCCATCGAGAAAGGTGGGCGCGCAATTTGTTTCGCTCCTGCTGACAGAGTTTCATTCGAAGCTGGGGTTTTCCAAAACGTAATCATCCTTTTGCATCCGTGCCAGTCCTCAAAATTTCCTTCATGCGTACTCCACCATCGCGTAGGTGTTGTGCGCAGTGTCCACTTTAGCACATCGAACCACTGTTGTTCTGGTATTGGATTTCAAATTTTCCCAGAAATTCAGCCACCGCTGACAATCCATCATATGTCGGCAACTCCCTTGCCTCTGTAGTCACGCAATGTAGTGACCTAATCATCATGCTGAAATTAAGCGTTGTTATTTCGTGCAGTCAATTCTGCCACTGCTCTACGTCTTCATCTGAATCCGAAGTGCAGGAGCTTTCCCGCTCCCATGAGATTCTCCCATCTGCAATCGGATTCACCCAATCCTAGTCTCACGCAGTTATCTTGTAAATACAATCAAGATCGTCATCACTATCATCGTCGCACATTGTGATGAGCTTCATAAATGGGTAATTATATGGGCTCATTTTACCTCCCAACCTAGTTAAATCAACCATTCTCTTAGCTTATTGCATGATTTTCTGATTATATTTATGCTTATAGAGTGAGTTGAGTTAGTTATGATGCCATGGGGTCTAATATGTGTTTAATGGAGATTATTAATGATTTTTGTGGTCAAAGTCAAGGATCCAGTGGAAAAATGGCAGAAATAACTCGAAGTGGACAAAGGAGAGGACTTATAGGAGGGAATATCCCTCATTTATTACTCCTCACTTCGAATTTCCCTTCATTCAGCTCGGAGACAAGAAGCCAAGTCATGCATTAGCAGGCAGCCGAGCAAAGTGGAGGATAACTGATGTTTATCTCGAGTTTTGGGAGCCAAGCCTCCGTGATTTTGAGGAAGTTGTTGGGAGCTTCATTTGTATAAGTAGAGAGGCCTATGGCCTCACTAGTGGGTTGGTCAAATTTTTGTTGAATTTTTGCTGCAGCATTGCTTATGTAAACTTCGCTCAACTTCGAGTTTATTATCTTGTGACAGTTCATGTAATCTTGTTATTGTTTTGAGAATAAAGATGGAATCCTTTTTGAGTTAGCATTGAGTTACCTTAGAGGGTTGAAACTCTTGGGTTAGGGCACAATCCAAGCATCTAAGCTCCTCTTTACTTGGATTTGTATGTTTCATTTCAGTTTGTAGATTAGGTTGTTGTTAGATGTATTTCTTTTATGGTTAAGAATAGGTTGTTTTTTATGATTCAGTAGTTTGCTTCCATT
>APFE030605736.1:0-12397 GCA_000404065.3 Pinus taeda
ATGATCGAACACCATTACCCTGGCTTGGTGACCAATAGTGGTAATGTCACTCTATTAGGACCTATGATCATGATAGGTTAGCTCGTGGTGAGACCTCCTATCCTCCAATTGACTATTTATGTTTAAAATTCAACTATGATTATTGTTAATCAATAAAAGATTACTTAATAGATGGGGTGGCAGACCAATTCCTTAAGAGCTAGGGATGACGTAAAAGTTTTGTAGTAACTATTTTCAACTTGGGTAATTTTTCTTCTCAAAAACTAATAACCTTCAATTGACTGTTGATAAATATATTTTTCTTTGTTAAGATTGGGGTCGAGGAATGGTTCATTAGATAGCGATAGAAATATTTAAGTACAATTTTGTGGTGATCATCATACATTTTACAAGATCAGGGACTTGACAAATTAGGAAAGTTGAAAGTTGGCATGTTGAACTCATCTTTGCATAATTATTCCTTAAAAACAAGATTATGTTTATAGATAAAGAAAGATAAATTGAATACCCAATCAATATGTCAAAGAGGACTGAGACAATTAAAAGTATTTCCCATTCACTAAGTTAATGTCGTCGTACATGATTCAAGTTCCAATTTGTGTGGATAAGTGTGCAAGGTATGGTGGGGGTTATGGCTTGTTACAGATTATGGTAGTAATAATCATGAAATGTACAAGTTGACGCGAGATTTAATAATAATGATGATATGACATCATTTCTATTAAATACGATACATTTTCTATTAAATGCAACACCTCCCCCCAACTAAGGTATGACCGTCCTTAGTCATGGTTGGTCATGTCATAAGTGAAATACTAATCAAATCCACGGAGTCGTCTGAGGATGTACCTGGTGACTTACCTTGGTGGAGTATTAGCATGGGTGGAATAACAACATTGGTGGAGTAATATCACTACCCAAGTAACATCGATGAAGTAACAACATTGGCGGAGTAACAACACCGACAGAGTAACAACATCGGCGGACTAACAACACCGGCAGAGTAACCACACTAGCAGAGTAACAACACCAGCGGAGTAACAACATCGGTAGAGTAACAACACCGACAGAATAACAACACCGTTGGAGTAACAACACTATCAGAGTAACAACACCGACAAAGTAACAACACTAACGGAGTGACAACATTGGTGAAGTAACAACACCAACGAAGTATTAACATTGACGAAATATCAGCACCAATGAAGTAACAACACCATAATAGTTTTTGATATTAGATCTGAGGAAACCATTTACTGATAAGACTAGGGAACAAAAGTATAGATGTGGAGTAACATCATGAAACTTGAGAACTTCCTTCTTTTATTATGAGAACAAAAGATATGACTTTGAAGTAAACAACACCTGAAATATAAAACATACGAGAAATCAGAAAAGAAACAACATTTTATTAAAATAAAAACAACAAAAAAATAAAAAATAAAAAATAAAAATAACATAGGTTATAACAACTATGATTTTGGTTGCAACAATATTGTTTCGTAAGGGAACATCAATCTATTTCTAGAAACAACAATCTCTCAATGGAAAATGAATGGAAAAATGATGTTTTCGAAAATAAAAATAAAAATAAAATGCTTTCGCGGAAATGACTTGGATCTTCAAATGGAGATCAATTCCCATTTCTCTTGTTAATAGCACTAGTGGACTAACAACATCGACAGAGTAACAACACTGGTGGAGTAACAACACTAGCGGAGTAACAACACTGGCGGAGTAACAACATTGGTGAAGTAACAACAACAACAAAGTATCAACATCGATGAAATATCAACACCGATGAAGTAACAACACCATAATAGTTTTTGATATTAGATATGAGGAAACCATATACTGATAAGACTGGGGAACAAAAGTATAGACGTGGAGAAACATCATGAAACTTGAGAACTTCCTTCTTTTATTTTGAGAACAAAAGATGTGGCTTTGAAGTAAACAACACCCGAAACATAAAAACATAAGAGAAATCATAAAAGAAACAACATTTTATTAAAAAATAAATAAATAAATAACTTAGGTTACAACAAATGTGATTTTGGTTGTAGCAATATTGTTTCCTAAGGGAATATTAATATGTTTCCAGAAACAACAATCTATCAATGGTAAATGAATGGAAAAATGATCTTTTGGAAAAAAATAAAAAAATATGTTTTGGCAGAAATGACTATCTTCAAATGGAAATCATTTCCCCATTTCTCTTGTTATAAATCCGTTAAGTGATGAAAAGTTTTCACATTGTTTCCTCTGTGTTGGTGAACAATAGCGGGAACAATTTTACAACAAGCTCTTATGATCCATTTTTTTAAGATCATGGCACCTAGAAAGAATCAAAACCATATAATATTAATATTCTTAATAGATTCTTGGATGAAATGCTATTATTTCATTATCATTGTCTTCAAGAAGCACTTGTTCATAAATTGACCTCTTTATTCTCCTCAGACCTACAAAAATCGAGCATCTACCTGCAATAAACCATGAAATCATAGAAGAACAGAGGTTATAAGGTTTCCTAATCCAATAAATATGAAGAAAATAACAATTAGTTACTCAGTAAAACAAATCCAAAAAAGGATAAAGAAAAATTTATCTGTCACTTGCGGGAGAGAAATGGTCGACATACTAACCAACAATGTTTTGTCACTTGCGGGAGAGCAGTGGTCGACATACTAACCAACAATGTTTTAATCATAACTCCTTTGTTTTTCATCTGATTTGAATGATTCCAAAGCCAAATGAAAGCTAATTCAAATATATATCACCAATAGAAACAGGTTTTAAAAATTCCATTACTTAGAACAACCTGCATAAGAGAGCCATTTTCGATTTTCCCAACTTAGACCAACAATTGATATTTTAAGCATAAATTTTTCATTTGATGACAAATTGAACTCATTCAAATTAGAGATTAAAGTAGATTCATGTAAATATATCTAATAGAAACAATTTTTGAAGGCATGAAGAAATGATGGGTCAAATGTGCTAAGGAACGATCAGAAAAATAGAGTTTTAAAGGTGTTGATTTACAATAGACAGTCAGTATTTTGGTCATAACTTTCTCATATAATATCGAAATTGAGTGATTCAAATTGAATTATAAAATAGATTAATAGAATAATATACCATAGAAATAGGTTTCCAAAATCTATTCATTTAGTCCTCCAAAAACCGATTGTTCCAACTTTGTTCCTGAGCTTCCTACTAGACATATTGTCAATGTTTTGGTCATGACGTTTTCATTTCAAATCCAAATTGAGTGATTCAAATTGGATTGGAAAGTAGACATAAAGGGATACTTAGGATAAAACAGGTTTTGAAAATATTCCCATTTGTTCCCTCAAAATATGACAGTCCCGACTGTGTTTTTAGTGGTTTTATCAAGCCCACAAGCCATAAGATATGATAATCAAACATTTTGCTTTTCCAAAATGATGATGAATGTTTTTAGAAATATGATTTTCAATATAATACGTCTACATACACAAATAAAATCAAATATTTACCACCGATATTGATTTACTTAGTATATTGCATCAAACACAACTCTTTCTACATATAAATAAATTTATTTATTTATGTGTTTATTTATTCTATTTTCTACACTAACCTACTCTACCTTGAAAGATAAAATATACTTACGTATAAGAGTACTTCCAATGGAACCATTTTCTAAATAAGACCTCAAGTGTGTATATACCTGAATTTGAGAAATTCATGTCAATAAATACTAGGGTATGAGAGACCAACTTCCCCGTTAAGGATGGTGCCAATAATTGTTGAAGTAGGGAGTGATGTTGCAAGCAAACGATAGAGTGAACCAGTCTTCAATATAGTCTTGATTTCCCTTAGTTGTCATATCATGAATTTTTCGTCTAGATTCTAGATTTTATTGATGATTTATTCTTTGAACTCGACCTGTGAGTTTTGGGGGTCTTCCTCTGCCCCTTTTTGTTTGTTTTTCTATTCATACAATCTAGAGCAGAGAATTATTCAGTTGAATCTAAATCTCAGGACCTGGAATAGGGTGAAAACTTCCCTTCCCAGGACGAGAGCGTGGCCCCTAAAATCAAGAAAACAAAAGAAAGAGAAACAAATCAACCATAAAATCTAAGCTCAAGACCTAAAATAGGGTGGAAACTTCCCTTCCCAGGATGAAAGAGTGGTTCTTACAATCAATAAAAAAGGAAAGAAATTGAAACAACCAAATAAAAAATCTAATGCTCAAGCCCTGGAACAGGGCAAAAAGTTCTTGTCCCAAGACAAGAGAGTGGTCCTAAAAAATAAAAAACAAGAAATCAAAGAAACTAAAAGGATCCAATGCTCAGAACCTAGAGCAAGGTGAAAACTTCCCTCCCGAGGACGAGAGATCGATCCTATGGTCAATACTAGTTGTAAT
Source organism: Pinus taeda (assembly GCA_000404065.3). Classification (NCBI taxonomy): domain Eukaryota; kingdom Viridiplantae; phylum Streptophyta; class Pinopsida; order Pinales; family Pinaceae; genus Pinus; species Pinus taeda. Next base: position 4,418 of record APFE030605736.1, read on the forward strand.
TTCATGCCTTTCAGAGCCTCCTCGTCAATGACACCAAAATGTGGGTGTTCAGATATGAATTATAAAATTCACCCTTCCCCACATTAATTGTCAATTCGGGGCTCGTCTTGTTATTTCAAGGCTACCATGTAAAGTCTATGCAAGCCACAGTTTCCCCACCCAACATTGAGCATTCAATCAACAATATAACAATGTGTAACAACAAAAAATAATAGTAACAACAATCAAAGTAACAACAAATTAGGATTCACAACAACACAAACTTAATGAACCATTACAATGATAAAGAAATAATCACAACAAAAATAAATCTACACACACCATTAAGCCAACAACACTTTATTAGGAGAGTGGGCCCAACTCTCTAATCAGGGTTGTGGAAAAAAGATCGAAGGCTAGATAATACTCAGAAGATCAAGATTTCATTAATCAAACGGAAAATATGAAGTCTGTTGTTATATTCTCAAAGGGAAAAATTTAATATCTAATCTGCTCCTTATATGTGTTATCTCCCTTTTCTCTCTGATTTGTGTCTTTTAAATATACAAACGACAAAGGGAAATTTACAACAAAATGATTACAAAATGATTTCCCATGCAATCTGGATTGATTACAAAATCTTCATAAGAAAGATGAGATCTAAGAGATCTTTCCATCATGATTTAGCTGGAACAAGTTGAATATGGTTAGTGCAATTGGGACAATTTGGAAAACAGCCACAACAGAAAATCTGTGAATATGTCCTTTGAAGAATTTTTCTTTTCTCTCAATCCAGATCAAATTTCGGTAAACTTCTCAATGGGAAACTAATTTGGTCCGTTAAACACAAAACCCATGTCTCATATTTTTAATATTCTTCTTTGTTTTCCTCTAATGTCCGATTCAACACTGTTTCGTTTTATCCTACGAATTTCTGAGTTGGAATATTTGATGATGAGTTGAAGATCAAATTTGCAATCTGGAAGAGATCTTGGAGGCTAAAATCATGAGTGATGTTATAAAAAATTAATCAATAAATCATCATTGGAAAATCATGCATAATAATCATTAATTTATTAAAAATAAAGGGGAACAAATATTACTTATCCACAAGAACATAAATAATTATAAATTGGAATTATATAATAAATTAAGGTAAATAATGTGATAAAAGAATAGTCAAAATGGATGAAATGGATGTTAAGAAATGATAATAATAATTATAAATTAGTAGCCCAACAATGTGTACAAGATCTCAATTGGGATGAGGTAGGTATACCCAAACTCATCAAGACATATCATAACAATGATACAATGGTGTGTGCCTGACATAAAAGAGATACCTAAGTGAGATAAAATGGGGTATTTTTACACCTCAAATCCTTTGCAATGTACCCCATATTTTTTTTCACAAGACGTGACCATTTTGATACCCCAAAGTGTGATGATTTTTATGTGCGTGGCCTTGTGGGATGACTTGATGTACAAGTGTTTGCCAATGGTGGTCTAGATACCCTATGGTGGATGGCCATGGAAGTTCCTTTTAGTCCCCATTCTCAAGGTTCTTGATTTTATTAATTTAACTAACTATCCCTCGGTGATTGTAACTCCCATAATGTCAAACATTTATGTCCTGTTTAGGTATTTAGATATCTTGTGATGAATCTAATATGACACATGATTTGTAGGAGCCCTAGTTACTCACTTATTGTTGTGTAAAAGGTGATTATGATAATTGTAAGGGTTGTCACATCCATGGTTTATCACACACATGTTGCCCACATTAACCCTCTCTTTATTATGTATTTCTCGCACTTTGGCCATGAGACCTTGGAGGTGATTCTAGTAATGCTCATCTACTTTCATGCTTCCCATGGTAGCCTCATCATTTTCAAGGCATATCTCATTTTTCAAGGTGTTGGTCACACTCTCTAAGGCACATATGGGCTAATTGCATGTAATGTGGAGCCCCTGCACATGCCATGTGTCACATGCTAGAATGCTCTCATCTTTTTGGCATGTTTGAGTTGATTTTTACCATTACAGAGGGTCAATCTACACATGTGGGAAATTATGATAGCCATTAGGATATTTTCAAGTTAAAATGATGATGTGGAGGTCACTTAGGTGATGTTTCATCTTAATTGAATGACTTAGAACTCACTTAAGGTGATTTAATGATGAAAAAAATATTTAAAAGCATCACTTGAAGACTATTTAACCCAAAAGTCATCCACCTAAAAGAGGAATTTTTGCACTTTTGGATAGGCCGTTGGAACTTTCTTTACTAGAAATTAGAGTAAAGTAAAAAAAGGGACATTGACTACACCTAAATGAAGTCACGCAAGTACATTTCAAGAGGAATGTTTCACCCTAAAGAAAAGTCATGCCTCTCCTACATTTAAACCCCAAAAAACCCTTGATCTTTTCTTTTGTCTTATAAAATAAAAGATACAAAAAAAATGTAAAAATAAGCCATTAAAATATATCTATTTATTATCTAGACCAAAGTTCACAAATTGCTTTCTTAATCTAGACGATTTTGTTCAAGGGTTTATGATAAATTGTTCATTTCTAACCCTAATTGGGTAAAGTAGCCCCATGTATTTGTGTTAAAGGTTTTATTCAACATCTCATGGGATGATTTAAGAATTTTACAAATTAGATTTGGTGAAACCTAAAGCTACATGGTTTATGCTATAAAGGTGTATTCTGACCTTACCCTAGCTCATGTTTCATTGTTGACTTTTTATGAAAGGTTATATAACACATCCTAATGGTGAAATTGGTCTCCTAAGTGATTTATATTGCATATTTTTCCAATTTGGAGAATATGGGTAAAACGATAGGGGGATTCACACCCCTTTTATACAATTTTGTGCTAATTTCAAATCTATTTATCATTTGAACTTGTATTTTATCATTGCTAGGCTTCTTTTATATGTATATTTCATTTCGCTATCTAGGATATCCAAGGCCCAATATTAAAAGTGATTTTAGGCACCCTTGGGTGATTTTTGCTTCATTTAAAATATGTATTTTCTACATTTACTGTCATAAATCAGCTTTTGGAAAATTTGGACAATAGCAATCTTGTCCAATTTAGAACACATAATCATGATGTAATCTTAAATTATGTTTTTCATTATTTGTGCAATAATTTCTTGCCCTTGTATGGTATAAATTACTTATTCTTTAGCTTAAAAGAGTGATTTCATTACGCTAATTTGTATTTCTATTGTAGCACGTCATATATCAATGCATACTAATTAGCTCCTAGCTCTCACTATTAGGTGGTAATTGATGCTCTAACGCTTCTTTGAAAAATTTCTTGCCCTTGCATGGTAGAAATTACTTATTCTTTAGCTTAAAAGAGTCATTTCATTACGCTAATTTGTATTTCTATTGTAGTACGTCATATATCAACAAATATTAATTAGCTCCTACCCCTCACTATTAGGTGGTAATTGATGCTCTAATGCTTCTTTGAATATTCTTAAGGTATTTTATCCCTTGATTAACATTGTTCTACCAAACTTGTATTAAGGTGTTTGTTAGTGAAGTAAACTATTTAGTGCCTACAATGATATACTTTACCAACTTGTTTTGTAGTTTAGGATAACCCTTGTGACTTTGAGGAGATGGCCTGGGGAAATCTTGATGAAGTGAGAGTGGTATGTTTCTCAAATGTGCTTACCTTAATAGAACTGTTATTGGGACTTTTGCAAAGGGTGCTAGTTTGAGCAGGAATAGGCTCTCAATATAGTACATGAGGCTAGAAAAGAGTTGCCAAACCACAATATAATGATATGAATAGCCATACATACATATGCCTAGAACAAGAGAGTTGAAACCCCAATATAGAAGCATTGTGATTGCAACTTATCTAGATACATAGGAACTCTTGTGCCCTCCTAGAAAGAATGAGGAAAGAAGCAAACTAAAAAACCCAATGAAATATCCCTATATGATTTAATCACAACATTTATTAATATATATTTTTTCAATGTTAAAAAAAAACTATTTTAAAATTTATAGACTAAATATTTTTTTTATAAGTTCGGCATTGGTGAGGATACATTATGGTCATGTCCAAGAATATCACCTAAATAGGGTGGAGAATTGAACGAATAATGTTAGGCCCTATACTACTAGTAGTATAGGGGCCTATACTACTAGTGTAGGGGCCTAACAAATAACTTAACATATAAGAGTGTCTTAACAACGCACTCTGCCACCGTCTATCCAAAAACCCATAGACTTTATATACTAAATATAAAATAATTAAAATTTATATCTAAAATATTTTTTTTGTAAGCTTGGTAGGACTACATCTTCTTCATGTCCAACTTCTCACCTTGATCAGGGGGAAAACACAAGATTTGAACCCAAGGCTTCTGGTTCGATGAGACTTCATTTCCACAACCAGTACCAATTAAGCTACTCCAAGCAAACATATCTAATAAGTTTTATATTCAATAAATGTATAAAATTACTAATAAAACAATTTTAAAATTAATAATAAACTTCATATTTTTTTCCTTATTGATATATAATTATAATAACATAGTTTACATTCTTGTTTATTTGTTATTATAAAATAATGAAAATTAATTTTGACTTACCATATTTATAAATCTTTATTGAGAAAGTAAGTTAAATCCGGAATAAATAAATTTAAAATGTCATTATTGTTAAATAATTAATAAATTATAAATAATATAAATTTTTTTTGAACTAATTTTATATATAATTCAGGTAATTTATTAAAAGTTTATATATATATAATATATATATATTATATATATATATATATATATAAATAATATTTATTTTATTAAAAGTTTATTATATATATGGTAAATTTATTTGAAAGCATCAGGTTTTGTTGATCAAACAAAATTTAGGTATCAAAGAAAATTGACCAAGAACAAAATGCTTTGCAATGAGACTTTTTAACTAAACTAATTCTCAAAACTTATTTAGATATTTTTATTTCATTTAAAATATAAAATTATTAATGGCCTTAATTAATAATTTTTAGTAAGAGGAATAAAAGATTACTGAAATTTTGAATCTACTATACTTAATAAATATGTACTTTCTATTTTATAATGTTAAGAAGGAAAGCATATTTCAAAAAATGAACCAATTACAAATTTCATATCACATTAGAGTATCACCGAAAGCATATTAATAATTCCAAACTCTCAACTGAGGGAGTGAAAACTTAAGTTTGAAATGACCAACAAAGTTAAAACTTCAACTCAAAGGCAGGATCTTTCAGACCAACCTACATCTCCAGGTCAGAGGACATTGTTATAATTTCTGCAACTTTCATTATATCAACATTCCCACACACCTGCAACTCCATTGGAGACCCATAATATATCAATAGAGAGAGAGTACCATTCAAATTTCATCAACTATGAATCCCCAGTTGACTGATAATGGCTGTCTTGACGATGACTGCAATTTCTATGACGTTGCAGAAGAATGTATATCTGACGAAGGCGATCATGATAGCGCAGAAGCTCCTCAAATTGGGTCTGGAGGCCACGTTACAGAGCACTCTGAGTCCCAAAGTTTACCCTCTTCTCCAGAAGAAGAAGAAGATGAATTCATTGCTGTTACAGAGCACTCTGTCGATCTTCATGGCTCTTCATCACATATTCTGTCTAGTCCTGCGCCTAATTTTCAATATTCCTCTAGAGAAATCGAATCAAGTGAGGCATTGCGGCCACCCAATTCAGAAGCCGAGGAGAAAAAATCAGCAGAAAAGGTGATTTCCAGTGAAAACGATGATGCGCCCGCCATCGGCAGCAGTCACAGTCGAAATCCAAAGCGATTCTTGCCTGCGACTAAGACATTGCTCTGTGTTGTTGTGTCAACTTTTGCATTGATAGTGGTGGGGAAATTATTGCGCCACCGATCTGAGATGCATGGTTTTAATATGCAGAAGAAAAGAAGGGCAGCCATGAGGAAGTGATTAGTCCCTGCCCACAGGTACTAGCAATTCATTCATTAGTCCTTGGTATTAATTGGTGGCCAGGAGAAGCCATCATCATTATTTTTCTTTTTCTCCAAAGTGCTTTGTGGCTATGGTACTGGTTCCTGTGTTTTTATTGGTGTTTATCATTGTGACTATTATGTTGTAATGAATTGTAATGGAGTCTTATGTATTGTAATTTGATGTTATTCCATTTTGTAATTATAATTTCATTATGCTATTCCTTTTAAGAGATTTTTTTTATTAATTTTAAAGAAGAAATTTAAAATATTTTGAATTTAAAAAAAATTAACCACTTTATACTATGAAAATATATATGTACAAAAGGAATGAATCTTTTACTAATTCTAATTTCTCTGAGTAGAAACCAGGCTTAGAAGACTAGTTATGAATAAGATTATAATGTCCAAAAACCCATATATTGAGTTGGTGGTAGCTAGCCTCATTACTGAAGTTTCAAAATTGGTTGTAAAAGCCCAGACAACCAGGCAGGGTGTAAACATGTGTAAAAACTATTGCTTGTAGGTGTTATTAGGCTTATTGGTGGTGCCCTTGAACCACAAAGATACCACGCAATCAACCAACATGGGCAAGACATGTAGGGTGGCCAAAAGGTGACAAATCTCTATCTCGAAGTAGTGTTGTCTCCAATTGATGTAGTCATTCGTTCATGATTTGGTAAAGTAGGTGGAGCTCCTCCATGCAAAGGACAAGCTCATCCCTAATCTCATTATGGTTGAACAAGACCTTTCCCAAAAGTGTTTGATATGCCAATATAAATCCACTATGTATGGGTATTGATAATGATAAGCTCTTGGTGTGCCCAAATTGAAGACATAATCCTCCACATCTGCCATAACTTGTGAGTCTGACATTTCAACTCTCTCATTGACCAGTTCTTGCTCAATGTCTAATAATCCATGTTGAACAACCAAGGGAGCTTCTCATGTAAATGGTTTACTAAGGCTCAAGCTTCGGCCCAAGCTCATGAGTTTCCTAGAGGATTGTGGCTCTCGCCTCCTCCTTTTGAGCTCTCTCTCTTGGCATGAGAGAGAAGGTAGGGAAAGTGCAAAGGTATCAACTAGAGTGTGGGGTAGAAGAAACAATGGAGAGAGGTGAAGGAAACCAAGGGAATATGAGGTGAGAGCATATAAGAGAGCATGAGCAAGAAGGAGATACAAGAAGTGGGGACAAGCTCTAAAACAAAGATTGAAAGACCCATAATTGTCTAATACAAAGCAATAAATCCAAATTGGAAATTGGAAACAAAGAAGTAACAATGAGGACAACATTATACTTGAGTGGAGTGAGGCCTATTGTAAATGGGGTAAATGGAATTGTTTCATTTGCAACTAAGGGAAGGAAAATGTGTGGAGCACTGAGGGTAATCCACTGCTTTCAAAGGCAAATGGACTAGGCCAAGGCTACTTGGTCCTAATTACAACACAAAAACAACATAATCATTAAAGCTCTTTCCCTTTTTGTCCCTCGACTAACTGGATGGGCAATATAAATGCTATTGAGAATAAACAACCTTGCCCAACCCACCTAGTGTGTACATTGAGTCATTTTGGAAATCTCACACCATTGAAGGAGAGCCTCCATTTTCATCTTTGCAAAGTAAATGTGCATGAGAGAATAATTGCCCCAATGTGCTTTCGCTCAGGCAACTTTAATGCATTCCCCAACCTCCTCGCAATTTGATGCGTAAGTGGACATGTTGCACTTTAAACCTGTCGGAGGGCTCCCTGTTGGAACCTCATCATGTGTGCCATCCTCATAGATCTCGAAGGTGTGTTGAGAGTTGCCTTCATGGTTCCATGCACCAGCATGGGTCACCCCATGGAGGTCAATACTTTAAACATTAGAAAAATTAACAAAAATAGACCAACAATACTCAGAGATAAGCAAAATTCAAAGAAGTAAAAGTTGATAAGAAACAAGTCTAGAGACATTGAGATGAATAGTTTTCATTGGAAAAATTAAGTAAA
>APFE030605744.1:0-24326 GCA_000404065.3 Pinus taeda
ATCTAGTTGCAAGAAGTCAGCCATTCTATTATATTTGCATTCTTAATCAAATCAACGGCCTACTTGCATGAATCAATTATCTATTTGAAACTTGCTTGAAAATAAAAAATTCAACTTCCGACACAATTAAAAAAATGCTAATTCTATTTCTATTTTTTGTCATATGGTTGCAGTGAGGAAAGGATGGGGTTGTAGTGGTCTTAGAATATTCCTTAATCATGAAATAAAGACTTGTGGGCCATTATTCAACATCAATGCTCGAGGGTCGAAATCTGAAACAAATCTGGTTGAAGAAAATGATGCTACAGGTCTACTACAGGAAGTGCTACAGGAGGCTCTGTATTGCTACAGGTGGCCCCATTTTGCTAGAGGAGGGTTTGAGAGATTTTTTAGGATATAAATGGTCTCTTGAAGGTAGAAGAAGTTGGATGAATGTATAATAATGTAAGGGAAGGGTGTGGGAGTCCCTTGTCCAAGCCTTGTACCCCTCGGAGGTCTATCTTCCACCAATGTTTATGCCCGTGGTTTTCTTCATTTACCTTAGCAAAGTGGTCTCAGTGGCAAATTTTGGAAGCAACGTGAGGTGTCTAGAAGGGAGATGGAGTGGCCTAGGTGGATGTAGAAAGGTGTGCCCACCATTGCAGATCAACACAATCCTTGCAAAAAAATCAAACACATGCATCAAATGATAACTATTACAACAAAGTAAATTAACATGCAAAAGATGAGTTGAATTTTATTGAAATCTACTCTAAGAAACAACACAACTTCTAATTTCCAAACCAATGCCACTAAATCCTAAAGTATAGAAACTAAACATGCAGAAGGATTACAGTCCCACACTTAACAATTTCCAAGAAATGATAAACAAATATTTTTGGGTTGTTATTGTAGATCTTCCAATCACTTTTCCCACAAGAGAGGTGATAGGAAAACCTGCATCTATGAATTTTGTAATATAAAACCTACTTAATCAAGAAAATCATTGCAATAACTTGAGAAGGAATAAAAAATAAATACAAGAGAGGGACTAAATCCTTTGAATTAGGCCTAAACCCAAGGGTTTCGACCCTCCAAAACTACTTCAGATGCAAACCAAGAGTGAAATTCCCATTGACATAAAATAAGAGTCACATACATCATATGAAATATGATAACAATGTCAAGCACTAGGTCTCAGTAGCTACTCCTAGTTGCAACAAAAATTCAAATCCTAATGAGCTTTTTGACTTCTTTATTTATACAAAAAGTAGTTGAGGGAAGCTCCCTTCAAAAGAGGACTTATTCCCTCCAAAATATCAATATTTGTGGATCTAGTTTCCTTTGATTTTCACATGGACTTGGATTTCCTCACCTACTAGTGAATTCGAGTTGTTGGTGAATACTCTTTTATCTCAAGCCTAGTTGGAGAGTTAATGAGGTGGGAAAGCCTCCTATATTTTCTCCAGTTGTCTACATCAAAACCCTACATAGTAAATATCTCAAAAAATGCTTATTTTTCCTTTTTCCTGCATGTTAATCACATTAGACCATGCGATAAGACAAATACCCTTTAGTCTTCTTACTAAGCATATTATGGCTAAAAATGTCAATTAATGTGAGAAAATGATAGTTTCAAGGGCTGGAGGATAGCACAATGAACCTCAAAATATACCTATTGATGGGCCTCATAATTACCCCCAACTGAAGGTGTTTCTCACCCTTTGCGAAACTTAGTCACTGATATGAAGCTCATTCATGGCCCCAGTGACCTCTCTGACATCCCAAGGTACTTCAAATGGTGTGTCTTCTTGTGGATAGAAACTTGTATTTGCATCTATGTTTGTCCACTCCTTTTGTTCTTCTACCTAGTTTCTTCTCTCTTGTATACCCAACAGTAAGGGAGGATTGAGTTTGAGTCTTATCCACTTGATCTTCAGCCTTTGCATGATCCTTTTGTATAGTGGGGTTCTCTCAAAGGCATTCCTTTGTATTTTTGGAGAGTGATATTCTCTTATTTGCAAATTGTGAGGCATCACATGCCATATTCTTTGGAAATCTTGCAAACTTTATGTCCCCAACATCCTAAAGGTGTCCTCAAACTATAAGATGGATTGTTCTTTGGCTTCCATGTACCTAGGTGCTAATTCATGATAGAGGATATGAGATTGTGGTTGTTGATGACATCCTTAGGGCTCACCAATTATGTTATGATGTATAAGGGCTTCTTTTCTTCCTTTTCCATCACCATTTTCACCCTTGTTTCCTCATGGGTTAACCAAGAGGCTAATGCCATCAGTTGCATGTCTCCCAAGCTTGAGTTGGGGTCCCATAAATTCATGTCTATGAGGATCAGATTGAGCATGTAAAACTCAGATAGTTTGGCTATGTCCTCCATACTTGCCTTTTTGCAAAATTCAATGAATTGTTTGTAGTATTGGAAAGGTAAGGAGCCATACTATGCTAGTGTATTTATCTAGAATTACAGCCACTACTCCTTGAGTAAAATTGCATAGGATTTGGATGGATTTCTACATTGTATGGCTTCCATAGATAAATTTTCCATATTGGCAAGTTGTGTCTCTTTTTCTTGTAGCTTCTCTCTTAGCCTTGTGTTTTCTACTTGTAGTTTCTCCCTCATGACTAACTCCCTTAGTCTCAAGTCATTCAATTCCTTTCCCATTTCATTGACTTTCTCCTCCATGAGGCCCACATCTTCTACCTCTTTGAATTTTGCAATTTTCATCCATTTATGTGTTCTGCCCCTTTCCTTCTCCAAATCAAAGAAGAGTGAGATAGCAAATTTATCAGGTATAATCCTACCTCCCTCAGTAAATTTGTAGTAGGATGCTAGGTTAGGTTTTGGATCAGGCTCTTGGAGCTCTTAGGGTCCTTTTTCCTCTTCTTTTGGAGTGGTTGCCTCTTCCTATAGCACCTCCTATTTCTTCTGTAGCAAAACATGTTCATCATGTACCAGCCCTTGTTCCTCCTGTAGCATCCCTTGTTTCTCATATATCTCTTATGTTTCTTCTTGTAGGAGGGAAGCTTGTGTCTTAACCCTTTTAAATATGATTGTTGTAGTGGTGGGCCTCCCCATGGATAGCACATGTTACTTTGTCTTGGCCTTAAGAGAGGTAACATCCTCAATCTTTCCCTCACTAGGTCCCACTTCTTCATTTTTTCTTGTTGATTCATCAATGGTGATAGGGATATTTGAAGGAGTTTGAGGCTTCCTTTGCCTTGTCGTAGTGCTCTTCCTTATTTTAAAATATAAGGGGCCTTGCTTTGGCTTCTTTCTTTTGGGCTTGATAGGTGTACCAAGCATGGTCAATGTGGAAACTACTTCTTGCTCTATGTTTCCTGGTGAGAGGATTATCTCTTGTCTTTGTATTTTTGTCTCTTGAAGATTAGTTGTCTCTTCAGGGTTCTCTCCCTCTCTTGTTTGCTACTCTTCCTCTCTTTCCTCAGCTTATACTTCCTCCTTTCCTTCCCTACCCGTAATACTAGAGGCTGGTGTTCCTTCTTGTTGTGTGGAGGTAATGACTTATATTTCAATGAAAATTTTCTTGTTCATGTCTGCAAAGTCATTCAATAACACATGGTTTCTTCAGTGGCTCAAGATATCCATAAAAACCAACATAATGAGTCCATGGTGGGAAATTTGTTGGTGTTTCCCTTCCCTCACTTTCTGGCTCATTTCAATGAAAAACTGCAAGATCAAATGTGGAAAACTGAGTCTCAGTGGAGTGGGTAATTCTGCTTTGAACCTAAGCTCATGGAGCAGCCTAAAATTATAGGCATACACAATACTCAACCTCCCCTCAAAAGATATTTATTTGAGGATATGATAGGCCACTACATCCCAGGGGTATGGTGGGATTTCTCTTATCACTCCATTTTTATCTTCTACAGGCTTTTCTCTATGAATGAAGAAGTTCTTCCTGACTGTAACACTTACTGATTTATCTTACTTGCTCCATCTAACTCCTAAGGGTAGGTAGTGACTCTACATATGAGTTCAGGATTTAAAGAGATGGCAAGTCCTCTAACAACAGTAGAGGAACTATTTTCTCCCTAAGAATTTAGTGCCATGGTAAACATTTCAACAATCTCATCATCATACCCCTTCCATTGCTCAAAGAAACCCATCCATTGATGTCTTAGAAAATTTTCTATCACAGGAGGATGATGATGGATTCTACTTGTGTCTGTGGGTTCCCTCTTGTTGAAGCCTCCCCCCATTTCTCCTACTATTCCTTTTCATGGTTATTTTGGGTGAATTTCAGGACAAACTCCCTTCAAGTTGATAATCCAACACTACATGACATTTTCCACAAGCCATAGCAAGCACCATGCCCACAACAGAGCCTACAGAGGGAAAAAAACCAAACAAAGAAAAACATTCACTAAAACCATCAATAGACTTACCAGAAAAAATTACCTACTTGAAAACAAGGGGTGTTGACCCGAGACCAAAGTGGGGGATGAACCTTACTGCAACAGCAACTACACACCAAACCTGCATTGAATTATCCTTGGCCACAACAATACAACGCCTCTCAAGGTCCCAAATGACACTCTGAGTCACTAACAAATCCAACATTGCACCATAATTCCTCGACACATAGCACACATTAACCCCATACAGAAATTACCTGCATACAAATTCTAAATCACAGAAAAATAAACAATGCGAGCGCATAACACATAAAACACATATGCACAGAGATTTTCCCCTGGATCCCAAAACCGGGACTACCAGCTTGATTTTTCATTATATTCCTTTCAATGTTACAATACACATTTATACATGCCGAAGCATCCAATACCATGGACCGAAAACCATCACTTCCAATACCATGGACCAAAAAACCATCGCATCCAATACCATGGACCAAAAACCATCGTGTCCAAAAAAACATGTGCGAAAATCATGCACAAAACCATAGGTGGGTCCGCCCAACCTAACATAGGGTCCAAAACCAAAATTTTCCGGGGCGCTGCCCCGGACCCCATAAAGTGGGTTACGGGTACCCCTCAAACCCCCTGTCAACTATGTGGAAAGAATATAACACAACCCAACAAGAAGAAGAGATAGATCAATTACTTCAAAATAAGCCTCTTCGAGGGGGAAACCTCTTTCACATTACACAAATTAATAATTCTTGGATGATACAAATGAAAAAACATCCTTTCTATATATAGGAGTCTAAGGGGTCACAATATATTCAGATCCGACATAACATTAATAATGTAAGGGAACAACAATAACAATAGTGGGATTCGATGGGGACAACATGGAAAAAACAATAACAATAAGAGGCTAGAATGACAATAATAATGGGGTAATGCACTAGTATTATAGGGACCTAACACTCTATTATAAGGATGAGGATAGATTTGATCTAACGGCTTCCTCAACTAGGCCAATCTCTCATCGTTCCAGTGGATTCCACCATAGAATTCATTTATACTAGATCTTCCTTGAGCCATGAATTGTTTATGCTTTAACCTATCACTGTGCATACTGCCCAAATCTTCATGACTTAGATGGATACCCCACATCTAACCAAGATCATGGCTCTAATAGCACTGTAGTGTTCCAAAAAGGAAATAACAATCATAAACAAGGAAAAATAAAAATACAACACAAAAATATTTAAACAATAATCAAACCGGAACTGTGCCAAAATTTAGCCATTTTATTATATATGGAGAAAAGTACAATGCATGAAATGTGTGCACCTAGGATTTCCAAAGTAAGCTATACAATCCTAGGTGAGAAAAATGCTACCCAAATGCAAAGGAAAGCCTTCTCCTCAACGTTCTGCACTAGCCCTAGAAATTTTGCAACTGCTGGCTAGAGTAAATGCCTGTTTGAGTCTTCAAACGTGCTTAAAAAAATCCGTTGAATTAATCTTGAGCTCTCCATAGAAAACCCAAAAAGAACCCAGAAATAGTTTGAGAAAATTCCACCAACCCCCTAAGACCCAACATTCAAGCTAACAACAGTGAATAATAGAAAAACATGCTCATGAAGAACACCCAAAAATTCCAAACATACATAAATTTCAGATACACATATATTGGCAACGAAACTAGGTCTTTATATTAAATTCCGAGCTAAATATGTACAATATAGTGAGGGAAAGAAGAACTTGGGCTTGCTATAGCAAGAAAGCAAAGTCCGAAGTTCAGAAAACATTGTCGAAGTGCTCAAACATTAGTCCAACTAAGCTCAACGCAGACCCAGTCAATTCTTGCTCCTGCTACTGGAAAAAAATGATGATATCTACCACTCATATCCTCAAAACCTCCTAAAATTGCAGTTCGTGCCTCTCCACAATTTTCTTATAAAAACCAAAAAGGAATCTGCCCCAAACCTACCACCCAGAAAACCCACAAAATGGTGAAAATTATTATTTGGCTAGTAAAATGCATTGATGAAAGGAAGGGGATTTTTGGCCTGAAAACTACCTAGGAAATTATGAAAATTTTATCGGAACCTCCTGTTATAGCTCCAAATATTACCCTTGGTATTTGTGATACTTGGCTTATGGCCTAGGGAAACCCCTCCTTCCAGACTTGGTCCAAATATTTTAAAAAACAATTTTTTACTCCCTGTACACTACTTTTCGCTGTGTTAAAAGCATGTACACGCGGGTCAGTCAATAACCAACCCATGTATATGTGTTAAAACACTTAAAAAAATAAAATATCCTTAACTATGGGTGGAGTTCATGAGTTTTACCTGTTGATTACCTCCTAGTGCCCATGGCCCAACTGTTCCCAACTATTTCCCCAACTAAAAAACTAATTGGGTGAAGTATAAAAAGATTGTTATGGGAAGGCCTTAAGGAGGAGAGAAATGATAGAATTACTATACTGAGATTATCCCCTGATCAAGTCTGAAGTATCCCTGTGCTTCAAGAACTCCCCCAAGTTCAGGAAACCCTTGTTTCCTTGAGTGTTGATATTCTCCCACTTGCTTGAGATATCATGGTATTGGTTCTGGAAGAAGGTTGTTGAAGACTGGGACTGGACAGACCTAGAGGACGGTTCTGCTTGGAGCTGGAAGAGGAAGACTCAGGTGAACTCTTTCCATGTTTATTATAGTTTTCTACAATAAAAAGAAACGTTGTCTTGTTCCTGGTATCGACTTTGTTTATGCATTAGATGTTATTGTTATGGTTTATATATGAATGACTATTTTGATGTATAACTAACCATTTACTTATATGATATAAAGTTGATTTCACTAAAATGCTTTATCTATATGTTGCTATGTTATTCAAATTGGTTGATTTGGAGATTCAAATATCATCGGGAGTTACAGAGGGTTTGAACCCTAGCTGGAACTACCCAAACGAAGGACATCCGGGTATGTTCATCCTCACACAATTAGTTTATTTAAGCATGTTTCCTAAGTTGAATGCTTGTTTCTTGTTGTAGATTACTCATTCTCTGTTGGGGTTCTCACCCAAAACCCTAGGGGACTTATTCACTTAACAGAATTGACGACTCCACTGGGGATAACAATATTGTTATTCCTAGTTTGGGTTATTTAGTGCCAATCAGGGCTCAGTTCTTAGTTTGCTTGCTGTGATTGAATTTCCTGCTCCTGTAGGAACTCAGACTTCAAGTCTGATCTTTTTCATCAGGCTTCATTTTTTATTTTTCTT
This sequence comes from Pinus taeda, assembly GCA_000404065.3. Lineage (NCBI taxonomy): Eukaryota > Viridiplantae > Streptophyta > Pinopsida > Pinales > Pinaceae > Pinus > Pinus taeda. The sequence continues at coordinate 7,662 of APFE030605744.1, forward strand.
GTAAAACTTCGTATGCGCATCTTTGTCTGTTTACAAAAGCATACACACGCTTGTTTCTATTAACTGAAACCACATATACACGAGTTTATTTTGGCAGAAGCACGTGTACATGCACCTATGCAGGGGCACAGTCGCGTATACAATTTTTTTCATGCTTTTTTCAAATCTTTCTGCCCAGAAAAATTTGTTTCTTGATCTGTGTTGTTTTTGAGTGGTCAGTTTCTACCTTCAAAATTTAATTATTCAATGAGCTTACTGTTACGACTTATCTCCTGATTTGAAAAATTTTGGCGTTGATTTGCATTAGAGCGAGTTTTATGATTTGTGTTTGAACACACAAGGCTTCTTATAGAGGTTCTTGATTGTTCTGGTCTTTTGGAACACAATATTGTTTGCAATATTTGTGTCAAACTTCATTATCCGCCTGCTTGCTTCACTTCCCGTCATTTTTGTGGCCATACACTTTTTCTGCTTTTCTAAGATTTCTTGTTGATGAATTTGAAAGTGTGTCTTTCCTGATTTCTTGATTAGTTTCTCAAAGCTCTTTTTGTTGCTTTTGGATCATTTAGTGCAATTTGAAGCCCTTTTTTGTTCAAGTTTTCATTCGTGTTGAATTGATAAATTACAAAGTTTCCTTGTGCTTTGCTTTTGGTCTTTGAGTCTTTGGTGGCATTTTGAGTGCTTTTGAAAAGTTGTTTTTATTGTCTCTTGAAAAAATAGGTTCTTAAAAAACATTGTTTTTTCTTTCTTTTGCTAAAGTTGAGTTTGGTTTCTTTCGGTTTTTGATAGTGATTTGGGGTCTTTTTGATTAGTCCTTCTTGTTTGGGAAAGATTTTGTGTTCAAAATTCATATTCCTTTCAAACAATTAAGTTGGCTTATAAACAAATTGCTTTCATTTCTTTTTAGAGTAATCTAGAATTTTTGCATTATCTTGTACATCTTGCATTAGGGTAGTTTTGCATCATTAAAGCATCAATAGTCTTTTTAGTTTTTGTGAGTGTGAAGTCTGCTATAAGAAAAGAAAAGGAAAAAGTTTTTGCTTTATAGAAGCTTCTTAGAACCCAAGTAGAAGTTGCTTTTCATCAAAGAACAAACAAGTGCATTGCATATAAGTTAGTTTTACATTAATTTCTTTTGCATCATATGAACACCATCAGTTTCACTTCCATATTGTCCCTTTGACTTAAAAAGAAAAGCCACTTAAAATCAAGCACTTAATAAAATAAACTAAAACTTTTTATATTGTCAATCAGTATACACCAACAAGTTTTAGGTTTATTTAGGGCCTTGGATTAGGTGAGAGGAGAGTAAACTCTCCAAGGCCATTCTAAATTGTAAAACATAGAAGTCTGAATTAAGAGTGAAATCCAATAATCCACCAATGTGAAAGTAATAGCGTTGAATCTGGAAAATGAGAATTATGGTATCGTGGTATTTCGGTAGTGATACCACCATCAAGGAGGATCCTCTCATCAAGCGCACTGGATCTATTGTGTTTGTTCCTACGGGAAAGGCCATGTTAGGGTCGTGTGGTCAATGCGTTGGGATTAGGGAGACCAAGAAATCTTCGTGACTGGGAGTTAAGCATGAGGGTTTGTGAAGATAAGGACGAGAGATACCCCCTCTCTTACTTGTTGGATCTTACCTCACAACTATTATGCCCGGCTTCTGATACAAGTTGGTACCTTTAGTTTCCTATCCTAGGGATCTACACAGATGGTTGTGGAGGGAAATCTCGTGGCACCTGAGGTTGACGTTGCAACACCTTCAACGGTACTTCTGGAGGGCACCCTTGCGAAGCTTGGGGGTTTGCATTGGTAAAGGCTGTTGTCTGATGGTTAGCGTAACTACCTCTGATACCTTCACTAGTAGACCTGGGGCATAATTACCCCAGTCTATTTTCGGAAGGCCCTTATTATTAACTTTCTTGTATTTTGGTGTCCGGTCCTAATCACATGAAGCAGAAATAATTGGAAATTGTTTGATTGCTGAATTATTTAGGGACATTTTTAGTGTGTTTTTTGTGCTCCTAGTCGGCCTAGCTTTCAATTTTCTTGAGTCTTTAAGTAAATCTTATAAAAATAATTCAAAGTGGCTGACTGATCACTTAGACGGTCCCGTAGAATTCATGGGCTTTCACCTATGAGTCCAGAGCCTTCTCCTAGAAGGCGTAGGAGCGATTCTGCCAGTGGTTTTCAACCACTAGAAGTTGGCACATCGGAGATTGATCCTCCGCTTGGGGGCATTAGTGTACAAGATACACCTGGTACTACCACAAAGTTAGGGAGGAACACACCAGTTCTTTCTTGAGTACTCTTCTAGTTGGAAGATAACATTGAAGTAGAAGAGCTTTCAGAGTCATTTGCAGCTCCGAATTCTCCTCTCCCTCCTAATCATCCAGATGTATTGTTATACGTTGGAACTCCGACACACATGCCTTCAAGCCCAAGTCCACACACATATATCCCTTCAATGACCACTACTAGAAGCATGGTATCCACCACGAGTGCTATGAGTATGCAGACTCCTATATCAGTACAAGGGGGAGGAACTATTTCCATCCCTTCTACATCCTTATTTGGGTCTACTTCCATTCCATCGACGAGTGGAAGTTCCCAACCTAATGCATCTAGTTTTGGATTCTTCCCTTTTGGAATGCCCTCTCAAGGTATTCCTTCAACTCCGTTGAATGTATCATCAACCGCCTCCACGTTCATGATGAGTGGATCAGCTTCTTTCTAGGGTGTCCCATTTGGAAGTGGTCATATACCACCTTCCAATCCGACAATAGGATCTATGCCTTTTCCTTTCATGAGTCAAGACAACAACCCCTTTCAGAGTTGGACTAACCTTGCGGTTAGTGGGATCAGAGCTGGGAATCGATTTTTCAACCAATAATGGAATGTGTCGTACTCCTCGGTTAATTCTTTTCAAAGTTTTCCACCCTTAGCTAACGCTTGGAACCCTTACCAGGGGTTGTTGGCTACTTACAATACTTCGTTAGGGGAAACTTTACTAGTTACGGAGGGTTTACGGCTAGAGTTGGTCAAACTCCGAGTTCTGTTGGACCACAAAGGTCACCTTTTGGTCTAGCAGGTTCTAACAGTTACTTCAGGCACCCTGGTGCCTTTCAAAATCCAGGTCATTATTTCCAGACTTTTGGAAATCCCACCCCATCTGGGTGGATTCCCCGAGGTCCTCCATGACTTCTGTTTCTGGCCACGCTTAATCTACCAGACTTGACTAAGTTGACAAATGATCCAATTAGATACAATTTGACTTGCCCTCTGGTCCCAACCAAACTTCCATCGAATATTCCAAAATTTGAAGGGAAGAATGGTGAAGACCCGGGTGACCATGTAACCAGATTCCATTTATGGTGCTCATCTAATGCCTTGATCGATGATTCGATCAGGTTGAGATTATTTCAACGCACCTTAACTGAGAATGAAGCTAAGTGGTATCTAGAGTTTCCACGGGGCACCTTTACGTCTTTCGTCGATTTGGCTAACAATTTCTTAAACCATTTTCAGTTGCCTATACGTTATGAAGCCAAAACTGAACTTCTGGCCAGTTTTCATCAGGACATGGCTACTCACATTTCGGATCATATCCAGGAATGGAGATGAAGAAAGAGGCTCATCAAAGCCGAAATTCGACCTGAATTCCATCTCAAATGGTTTTTAAAATCATTACAACCAAAGATCTCCAAGGATGTTTCTATGTCTGGAGTTTATTCCGAAGAGCAGGCTATCTTTTGCGCCCAACAGTTAGAACTAATATATTCTCAGTCTGGGACTCTTTAGAAAATCTTGCCCGATGCTCCTAGATCCACTGTTGATGTAGCCAAACCGAAGCCAAGCCCTCAAACTATTGGTATAGTTGGATCCGTTGATGCCAATACGGTGAACCTCTTGAACCAATCGCAACAGTTGTCTCTACAAACTGCTTCTTCCAATCAGGCTGCATCGTCCACTACACCTTCCCAACCTTCCTCCATAAATGTCGTCCAAGCCTCTAACCCCAAAGGAAATCAACAATCTGATGGGAAGAAGAAGGGACAAGGTAAAAAGAAGAATCAAGAAGGGAAGGGTAATGCAAATAAGCCCGGAAATGGTGCCAATGAGGGTAGAAAAAAGTCTAAGAAGAAAGTCAAATTTACATGCAAGTTGTGCAATGGAGATCATTTGACTCATCTATGCCCAAAAATTCAAGATGCTCGGCGCTTGTTAGTGTAGCAAGGGTCTTCTAGCTCCCAAGTTGTCTTAACAAACCCTTTCCCCCAAGGGAAGAAGTTTCTTTCTGGCACGAACTCTAACCCTGATACCTCTACAGGGGGCAACCAAGAGAGGGACAATTCCTCAAATGTTTTCATGATGAATTCTCATGTTAATGTGGCTACACGGTCACATGATTATGGTGAAGTAGAAACATCCAAAGATAAATCTGTTCCCGGAACTATGGACCCACTTCATATTGAGAGACCCTTTGTTCAGTCTATACCTCAGATACTGAAAGGTTCCGCCAAGTGCGCTACTATAAACCCTAATGCTAGGGCAGCCCATAACTACTCCATTGTTGAAGATCTAGCTCAGAATCCTTGCGCAATGTCTGCTTTGGAGGTACTCCAGTCGTGTCCAGCTCAAAGAAGTGCTTTGCTTTCAGCGATCGGGGAAGTTGATCCAAACAATTCTTTAGTGCTCACTTTTGACATGCTCAATGTCAAAAAGAGACGCCCTCATCATATGGATTTTCAAATAAAGTCTACTTACAGGAAAACTAACATTTTTCAAACAGTTATAGATGAGGGAGCTTCCACATGCGTAATGTCTATGTCATGTTGGAAGGCCATTGGATTGCCTTTGGTTGTTCCTTCACCCACTCTCTTGACAACATTCGATGAACATTCTCATAGGCCACACAAGATTATCCCGGCCTTTCCTATATGTGTTGGAGGAAAGGTCATTAATGTCGAAGTATAAATTGTTGATGCCAGCCTTGATTATAACCTCCTCTTAGGACAGAATTGGATTTATGAAATGGATGTTGTAGTTTCGACTCTGTTTCGTGTCCTTTGTTTTTCTCATGAGGGGAGAATTGTTAAAGTTGATCAATTGGATTATTCTCCAGTTGACCCTCATGTAACTTCGAATTCTAATGTTCCATTGGTGGATAACCCCCGTCAACCTATCGAGAATCTAGGAGTTGGGATGTATTCTTAATTGATGGGTACATTTTATCTTCCCATTCCTATAGCTAGAATCAATGCTGTTTCATCCTCCAAAGAGTTTCACGGGAAGAGTTCTTGCGGACTCGTTATTTTTCAGACCCTTGGACCTTGCCTTTTCCTACAACCACATTAGATGAAGGACAAGTGGGTGGAATGGCATTCCCTATGTTTGCAGCAGAGCTTAGATATCATTATATTGTTAACTCTATAGACAACCATCCTACTCATTTTTTAGAGGAAGAGTTATATGGTGATGAGGCCCCAGCTTGGACCTTTGACTCCACTTCTGCTATGGATTGCTTAGATACAGTTTTACCATCTGAGGAAGAAATCTTAGAAGCAATGACGGGTGTAGATCGACCATGGGAAGATTTACATCATCGTTCATATTTTCTTCCCAGATTACAAGAAGTTGAATCCAGGTTCTCCAATCTGATTACTAGAGATGTTTATACAATTTCAAATCCTTTGGCTCCAGCACACATCTGTGCCAAAGGTAATATATCAGTCATTTCAAAAACTGTACCATAAACATCTCTACGAAACCTAATGTGATAGAAAATGTCTTCATTGGAGCCGAGTGTTCCCCTGAAGAGATTCAAATTTACACCGGCCTCTTTAAAGAGCTTCGGGATGTATTCGCTTGGTCTTATGAAGAAATGCCTGGTATTGATCCATCCATCATTGAGCATGAGATCAAGCCGTATGAAAATGCTAAGCTGATTTCTTAGAAGCTTCGGCCGGTCAACCCTACGAAAGCAGCAACTATTAAAGCTGAAGTAGAAAAGTTGGTCAGGGCGGGTTTCATATACCCCATTCCTCTAATGGATTAAGTTTCTAATCCAGTCCCAGTTGATAAAAAAACAAGGAACGATCCACGTATGCATTGACTTTGGGGATTTTAACAAAGCTTGTCCGAAAGATAACTACCCCACACCATTTATTGATCAAATAGTTGATGAATGTGCGGGTAATGAGATTTTCTCCTTCATGGATGGATTCTCTGGGTATAATCAAATATCTATCCATCCAAAAGACTAGCATAAGACAGCTTTCATTTGTCCCTGGGGTACCTTTGCGTACAAAAAGATTCCTTTTGATCTTAAAAATTCTAGAGCCACATTTCAGTGGGCCATGTCTTACGCTTTCCACGACATCAAGCATGTCATCAAAGCATACTTGGATAATTTAGTTTCTTTTTCTCAAAAGAGAATCGATCACCCTAGTCACCTTCGGTTATTTTTTGAGAGGTGTCGATTTTACAAGATCTAGTTGAATCCAAATAAGTGCATTTTCGTGGTTACATCCAGTCGATTGTTAAGGTTCATTATATCAACTAAAGGGATTCGAGTTCATCCCTTCAAGGTTGAGGCAATAATTCAGTTGCCTCCCCTGTCTTCCATTCGACAACTTCAAAGTCTTCAGGGGAAGGGAAATTTCTTGAGACGGTTTATAGAAAACTATGCTGAGATAACTAAAGGATTTATGTGTTTGCTAAGGAAAGGAGTTCCATTTTTATGGGACAACTTTGCACGCCGATCTTTTGATGCCTTGAAGTAGGCGTTAATCTCTGCCCTGCTTTTGAGTCCACTGGATTATGGTAGAGATTTCCTTTTATATCTTGCAACTGTAGAATCAACCATAGGTATGGTTCTGGTTTAGGAAGATGATGCTCTCACGAAGCATGTGATTTACTACTTGAGTTGAGGCTTGGTAGGTCCTGAACTACGCTATTCTTCGGTTGAGAAATTGGCCTTGGCAGCTGTCCATGCTATCCAACGGCTTCGTCATTATATTCTGCTATGCAAAACATTTGTCTTAGCGATGGTCAATCCTTTCCAATTTTTCCTCAGTAGGCGAGTGATTGGGGGACAATACAATCAATGGATTGTTATTTTCCAAGAATTCGATCTCGAGTTCTTGCCAACCAAGTCTAAGAAATCATTGGTTTTTGCGGAATTAATTTCCAAGCTGCTTTGTGGAGAAGATACTGTTTATGAGGAAAGTTTCCAAGACGAACATCTATTCCTCATCTCTTCACAAGATCCCTAGTATGGAGATATCATAATCTATCTCCAGACTTCGAAGTTCCCTCCTGCTTCCTCCAAGGATGAACGTTGAAAATTACATCACCTGGCTAAGAACTATATCATCATTGGTGATACATTATATCGCTGAGGGGTTGATTCAATCCTTAGGTAGTGTTTAACCTTAGAGGAAGCAGAGTTTGTTCTTAATGATTGCCATAGTGGAGCTTGTGGTGGTCATCTATCTGGGCTTGTAACAGCCAAAAAAATCTTGTGTGCTGGCTACTTTTGGCCTTCGATTTTCAAAGATTGTATTGAAGCGATCAAACGTTGCCACCCTTGTCAAGTCTATACTCGGAAGATGCGCACGCATCCAGCACCTCTTTTCCCTATTATCACTGTCAGTCCTTTTACAAAGTGGGGTATTGACTTTACTACTTGTAATCCGCCTTCAACAGCAAATCAAAAGTACATTTTAATGGTCATAGACTACATTACGAAGTGGGCTAAGGCCATGCCTACTTATAAAAATGATAGTGAGATAGCAGCATTGTTCCTCTTCCATCAAATTATTTCACGTTTTGGTATCCCAAGAGAGATTGTCACCGATCATGGCAGTCACTTCCAGAACCAACTAATTTCTGAATTGGCTCTTATGTTGGGCTTCCGGTAGGAGCATTCATCTTCGTATTATCCTCAAGCCAATTGGCAATTCAAAGTCGTAAATAAGTCCCTCAAGACGATCCTGCAAAGGACAATTGACAAAAATCACTCCAATTGGCATCTCATGTTGTATCCGGCTCTCTGGGCATACTGAACCTCGGTAAAGACTGCCACCGGTTTTACACCTTTTCAGTTAGTTTACGGACTAGAATCTATTTTTCCTGTTGACTGCAAAATTCCATCCCTTAAGCTAGCTATTGAGCTCCTTCCAGAGACCTCATGTCTCTAAGAGTGCCTCCTTCATTTAGAACATCTCGATGAGCAGCATCGAGATGCTACCATAATCAATTAGGCTCATAAGAAAAGGGTTAAAACTCAGTACGATAAAGTTGTTCTTCCTCGAGTCCTTTCTGAAGGCAACCTTGTCTTGGTCTATGACCAAGATAAAGATTCCTTGGGTGTAGGAAAATTCAAGTCTATGTGGTATGGTCCCTTTATAGTGAAACGAGTTTTAGGAAAAGGGGCTTATGAATTAGTCGATTTTGAAGGGAACAAGTTAGTGGAGCCCCAAAATGGGCTCTACCTCAAGAAGTAATTTGCGTACGTTACGGCCGAGCAATGGCTTCTTTGTATATTTTGTATTTTTGTACATATTTTATCGAGAGTTTTTGTGATATCGACACTTTTTTTATCTTCTTTGGCAGGTGTTTATGGATGACTTGGTCTCTTTCAGATTCACCAACGGTGCTAGTCAGCACACTCGGAATCTTGATTCCGCAGCTTGGGTGATTTATTATCCATCTGGTCAGTTGATGGTGTCAATGGGAGTATGTATTGGTTCCGTGTCAAATAATATTGTTGAATATATTTTCGTCATTAATTTACTATCCGGAGCTATTTCTTATGGAATTGATTCGTTGGTAGTGTATCTTGACTTACAACTGGTAGTGTCAGAATTGAATAAAATTTATCGAGTTCGGGATCCTTATTTATATCGCCAATTTTTTAGAGTGAGGATGTTGCAACAATCATTTGTTTTATTACTTATTTTCACATTCCACGATCTGAAAATTCATTAGCGGATTCTATCGCTAATAAAGCATTAGATTGGCATATCATTCATTAAGATAAAAACAAACATAAAAAATTTGGAACTGTATATATATATATATATCATAAAATTGCCCATGTGTACATAAAGTGTTCAAAAATAATATACAAAATCGTGACTAAATGCCCATAATCATGTCCAGCCTATCTACGACCTAGCTCAGGATGAGCGGCCAAGAAGGTGACTACTACATTGGCCACACGCCGAAGAATGCGAACCCATTCTCGTGGTACTCCTACCACGCGGTGCTGCATCTCCTCAGGTAGGTCTTCTACGACCACCATCGGTACCAGGTGAGTCAATCTCACCAAGTTTCTTTGGACTTCGTGTAAGACCCTCTCTGTCTCTCCAACTGCCTCTTCGACACCTCTTCCGTGACACCTGTGCCGCGGAAATCCTTCTGGTCTTACCGGACCCACATCTGGAACATGATCATTATGTCAGTATTTTAATCCCATCAAAAAAAATTCTAAGTTCATTTTCATATTTTAAAAAAAATAATAATAATAATTCTTAAAAATTGATAAAAACATAAAAAATGGTTACCTATCTCTCCCCATGCTACGTTTGGTGGCAACACCAATTCTGGATCTCCTCTAAAATCCATGCTAGCATAGGGATAGTCATCCACAACGATGATTTATTGTTCCCACCAAGAGAAGAACTCATCATCAAAAGCATTCCTCGGCATGTCCCCGCCTCCAAGGAATTTCATCAGGTCGGCCCACCTACCCATTCGAGGATCTCGAGGGCTACTAATAGAGAATGATACTTTGGGATGTAGCCTAGGAACCTCCTCAAAGAAGAAGGAGCACAAAATGGTCCCATATCCGAAATTTTGTTCTGCCCTTTCTGAATGGAAGACAACTATCTCTTCATATTGGTAAGAAGAGGTGTACACCAATCAAAAACAGTGGTGAGACACTCCACGACCAAGCTCATGGATACTCATGACGCTTGGTGCAATGAGGCTGATCCATTTATCCTGGCTATGGTAAACAAGAAGATCTTCAGGGACAAGCTCTCCACATGTTTTATTGGAACCTGGCTTCCAATTTTTCCCGGATGCCCAAGACAGTATATATGTACGTAGTCTTCCACTGAAAGACTACCTCATGTCCGGCCAGTCGAATGTACAACTTCTCCTCTCCGGGAGACATCAGTGATAAAGTAAAAATCCTCTACCTCTATCCTCAAAGGCATTTGATCAATCATAAATGCATCATCTTTGATACTCCAATAGTGGATTAGCATTTCAAGCAAATGGGTGTTGGCCTTCATATTGGGCATTTTGAAAATTTTCAATAAGCCACATCCCCTCAATGCATCTAAGGCCTGTTGATCATTAACTTCATTATCAGTGGTACTATGCTCCCTCTCTCTCCATATGATTGTCATCCTAAAAGAAAATTAAGTTTTAACCGTTAGATTTTTGTGTTGAAATTTCAAACTGCGTATACGTGAGTCCCTTTCACACACAATCATGTGTAGAGCCTTCGTATACACGGGTCTATAATATACAACCCACGTATACACTGCGTTGAAATTTTTAACATAAATTCCTACAGTCAAACCTCAATAAAAATTTGAAAAAATAATCATAAAGAAATGTAAGCTTGAATTGGGGGTTACCTGATGATTTTGATCCAATTTGAACGGTCCAATTCTTTGGGGGGCAAGTTTTCTCTTTTTTCTCCACAGCTTTTGCTCTCAACACAAATCGTACAAATGGTGAGTCAAAAGGTCATTTTATATCTTTGAAAATGTCAATTTTTTTCAAAACTTGATTTTTTTCATCTCATGAATCTTTTAACTTGTGAGCTTGGATTGTCGGGAATAGGTTGTTTTTTCAGGACATTTTGGACACTTCTTCAGAAATTTCACATCGGTTCCATGACTGCTAACCTGTTATGGCAGGTATCATTTACTCACTGGCATATAGGTTAGGGAAACCATTTTTTCATTGCATTTTGCATACTAGCCTCTATTTGTCGATACACTTTCCATAGGGTCGATCCCATCGTGTTATGGTTAGTAAACCACGTTCACTCGCTGATTTTTAAATCATGACACGATGGTAGACCCATCCTTTTCATGGGCATCGTAGTTAGCACCTCACTGACATTGGTTTCCCATGTTGTTTTATTGCGTAGGCTTGAGAGTCCTCTTTTTTCTCGCCATGAATCGTGCGTTGAAGACTCATTCCTCTTTGCTTCTTCGCTTCATTCTGGCCTTATACTCTAGAGGCTCCTTTGTGTTAAGTTGTACTACTACATTTCATTTTTACCATTTGCACCTTTTGGCCTTCAGCCAGCTTCACTTGGACTCGTGTTTAAGCCACTTTTTGACCATGTCTTCTGCAAACTCAAACTTGCAATCCCTTAGCTTCTGCAACTTGACACACCCTCAGACCCATGAAAGGAACATCCCTTTGAGTGTCCTTGACCAGACTCACCTCCCTGCATTGAGCATAGGAATGTTCCCATCCCAGGAACTAGATCATTTGTTTCACTGACACTCGTTCTTTCCACTGTACTATAGCATTCTTTTATTCTTTTTCCATCTTAAAGAAAAAGACAAAAGAAATTATATATTCCAAAAAAAAAGCGGAAATGGGACAAAATTTCCATATTTTGTTGGCAGCTAGAGTCAGTTGCATCACCCTTGAACAAAGCACTCAAAAGAAAGTCTCTCCTCCATTTGGGTGGGATTTAGGTTGATTTAGGTACACCTTAACCTTGTTATTGAGTCAGTTCTACTCCAATTGGTTATCTCTTCCAATCATATGGAGAGTTCGTTCGTGCCTCCTACATGACGAACTTATATCGAGTTATCATACGCTGCCACATAGTCATCATTGAGTCGTGCTTTTGTTCAAGGGAAGTAAGCTTGAGTCGGCTTCTCTGCAGTGTCTCTTGACCTATTTTTCAGTCAGCGATCCCTGGTTGTCAATGTCTTGTTTATCATCACAACAGTTATATTGGTCCTTTACTCGTGCTAGTTTGAGAAGGTCTCCGTTGACTTCTTGCTGGCAGGTCTTATCCTTATCAACAACGACATATTTCTCTAAGGATAGGCCTAGAGCCGCACCCTGTCCCTATTTTCATTATTGATAGGTCACCTTATGCTCAACATCGATTAGTATCATGGATCTTTGACTGAGTGGTTTCCCTTGTGTTTGACATCAGCTTTCATTATCACACATTGGGATTCATGTAGTGCCTTGGTTTCCATTTGACCCTATTGGTGGATTCCTCACCTCTGTGTCAGCTTTCATTATTGGTTGGTTCAGAGGGTTTTTATTGTGCGCTAGCTAGATCTTGTGCACTCCAGAAACATGCTTCAGTCGAGTTACTACATCTTTTTCCATCCGATTCCTTCCACATTATTGGCCTACGAGTTACACTCACGCTAGATTGATGAAGGATTCCTTAATGCCTTCCTTCTAGCGGATCTTTTCCTATCGACTACGACTCATTGCTCTGGGGTAAAGATATAAAGTCCATTTGGCAGTACCTTGGGGTTTGCAGTCATCAGTGGTAGATCCTTCGCTATCGACAGTGGGAAACCATCAATGTCCCCTGATTGGTAGATTCTTCCAGGTGTTCGACCTTAGCTCATTTATTCACACTTGTTAGATTGTACTCGGTACCTTGACTCTCATTTTCATTATTGGTGAGTATTCTCGCATTTGTTAACAGTATACATCAATGACCGGTAATCAAACGATTTTTCACATGGTCGACTTCAGATCATTTATTCCCATTGTGTAGAAATGTACCACGATGGTCGGTGAAGACCTTGGGTTGCATCAACATTCTTTGGTTCATTTGTTAGTTGCTCCTATTGCTGCTAGTTGACACCACCCACATTATATGTTGTAGTCCTTCACAGCAACATCTTATATGTTGGCATCCGATTTGCGATGTAGTATCATCTTATTCCATCATGTTCATTTGGTACTATTGGGATCAGTTTTTGACATCAGTGATCAACTTCATCCTTTAGCTTCATTGATCATTTTCTTATATATGTGATGTTCAGACATGTACTTGTTCGATCACGATCAATGATTCATTATGTACTTTCAGTATTTTATACTTGTATACATAGTGGATCTGCTTGTACTTGATATGTGGACATGCTTTACTTTCTCTGAGCACGGGTATGTCCACCTCAGACAACTATTTCTTTCTGATCTTCTTTTTGATGGCTTGGCAGGTTGAAATCTGGTGAAGTCCTTCTCAGTTTTTGACAAGTTTCCTTTCCATATACTTAATACATTTTAGCCATCATGTACCCCTTCTGACCTCATATATCAGGGGGCATCTATTATGGCTCCAAATATCACCCTTAGTATTCATGATGCTTGGTTTATGGCCTAGGGCAACCCCTTCTTCCATACTTGGTCCAAATATTTTAAAAAATAGTGTTGTACTCCCTGTACGCTACTTTTCCCTGTGTTAAATGCATGTAAACGTGGGTCAGTCAATACCCAACCCCCGTATATGTGTTAAAACACTTCAAAAAAATAAATCTCCTTAATTGTGGGCGAAGTTCATGGGTTTTACATGTTGATTACCTCCTAGTGACCGTGGCCCAACTATTCCCAACTATTTCCCCAACTAAAAAACTAATTGGGTGAAGTATAAAAAGACTGCTATGGGAAGGTTTAAGGAGGAGACAAATGATAGAATTACTATACTAAGATTATCCCCTGATCAAGTTTGAAGTATCCCTGTGCTTCAAGCACTTCCCCAAATTCAGGAAATCCTTGTTTCCTTGAGTGTTCATATTCTCCCACTAGCTTGAGATATCATGGTATTGGTTATGGAAGGAGGTTGTTGAAGACAGGGACTGGAGGGACCTAGAGGACTATTCCTCTTGGAGCCGAAAGAGGAAGAATTAGGTGAACTCTTTCCATTTTTATTATAGTTTTCTACAATAAAAATAAACGTTGTCTTGTTCCCGATATCAAATTTGTTTATGCATCACATGTTATTGTTATGGTTAATGCATGAATGACTATTTTGATGTATAACTGACCATTTACTTATATGATATAAAGTTGATTTCACTAAAATGCTTTATCTATATGTTGTTATGTGTATTCGAATTGGTTGATTTGCAGATTCAACGATCATCAAGAGTTGTAGAGGGTTTGAACCTTGGTTGAAACTGCCCAAACGAAGGACATTCGGGTATGTTCATCCTCACATAGTTAGTTTATTTAAGCACGTTTCATGAGTTGAATGCTTCTTGCTTGTTGTAGATTACTTCTGCTCTATTGGGGTTCTGACCCAAAGCCCTAGGGGACTTATTCCCTTAACACCTCCCCTGCAAATACCCATAAAAACCCAAAAATGGTTGGGCCTCATTCAAACCTTCCAAAATCACCCCCAATTTGTGTGAGCTCCCTCTCAGCTGGGTAATTCATACTACTTGATAAATAGCTGGCAAATCCATCCCAAAATTAGCTGAAAACATCTTCAACAATTCTCCTTATGTCCCCTTGTGAATCCTTAGCCCCAACTCTAGTTCAAGCCTCCACAACCGAGGTGCTCCTCTAATTATTGCATAGGCTCAATCAAACTACTTTTGCACTGGCCCAAGAAGAAGAAACTTCAGCCTAAAGGAAGTCCCCCCAACCTACCCACCAAACTACTACAAAAACGATGTTGGATGTCAATAGAATGTGTCCCTAAATTCATGGAACCAATTCTACCATGAATCTCACTCCCCTAAAATATATGTGGTCCCTTATTGCACCCAGATTTCTCCTCAATAGCTCGAATCTCATGAGAAATCCCACTCGAACGACTCCAAAAATTCAACAAATACTCTCCTAGGGTGACCCTCGAAGTTCACCAAAGGTAGAGGAGGAATTCCCGTTTGGAAATTCCTTGTACTAAAAACCCACAAGAGAAGATGAAAGGTGAAATGTAATAGTCAAAATATGATTAGAAAATGAGTCCATCCTCCTTTTATAGTTTCTCCCCATGCTTCTAGACTCCTCTTTTAATTATTATTTTACTGGTGAGGGTTGTTTTCCACTCAGTGACTTTTGCCTTCATTATAATAAAATAATAATTTACCACCAATCTCCAATAAAGTAATACTTACCACCTATTGTAGCTGCTACAACCACCCTCCAAACATTTTCCCATTATTTGGTTTTGGAGCCATCCTTCTATCCACAGGAGCTTATCTCTTACTATGATTGAGTATTCATGGTATGTCAAAGATTTATCTTTTTATGTTGTGCTTGTGACTCTTTGTTTCGACCTTGATCTAAATTTTTGTAGCCGCAAGGAACCTTTAGCATTGACCTTGCAACATTGTTGGCCGTGCCTCTAGAAATTACACAATCCTTCTTAACAGGCCATCGTTTAGCTTGAGAACTATGCAGTTCTAGATGGAGGCCCAGCGTTCATGATGGAAACTGCACAAAGCATCCCTTAAGCTCATAAACTATGCAATGCACTGAGTCAAGAAGCTTCCCAGCCCTCGAGAATTACACAATCCTTCTTGGCAATGTGCATGAAATTTTCCCAAAAAGGAAAAAAAATCAAAAAGAAAAAAATCATCCCTAAAAAATAGGGTTCCATTAATTAGTTTCTCAAAGGTGACATAATTAATATTTTAGTAACTTTCTACCAAGTGTCAATTTTTCCTTGATTTTAGACACACACATCATAAGCCTCAATCAGTCTAGATATATTTAATTAGCACCACTAGAGATCATTTATACATTTGATCTTGGAGCCCTAGCATTCCCAAGGAGATCAATGAGCCTTCGGTAGAGTTTGCAACGCTTTTCCAGATGAGTTTTCCTTTTGTCATCTTTTGACACTTTTTCAGTTTTTTTTTTACATTTTGGCTTCTTAAAGTGTTGTTTCACATGTTTCTTTTCATGGTTGTTGGCGTTTTGATGTATATTAGCTTATTCAACTGTTGATTTGGTCTATAGTTCGCCTTTCACAAGTGTCGCATTAGTTTCTTATTTTTTCTCATTAGTGGTTGTCGTTGTCGCAACTCTTCTTGCATGTTTGTTTTTCCTTCTACATATTGATATTTCACACTTTTTTGCCTTGAATTTTATCTATAATTACTCATATTTTCCCTTTAACATGCACTATCACTCAGATTTTCTTGTTTCCGACACTCTCACCGAGCAGATACACCCTACCCTTGGCTAGTTTTCACTTTGTCTAGATGGGCATTGCGCGAGTTTGGAACTCAACCTGCAAGATTGGCCTATAAGACTATGCAATGCGCAATATAGGCTGACCCAACTGTGCATTACAAAATTCCAAGGCTCAGGCCTGCCACATTGTCCACTGAAACTACATAATCTGCAGTCTCTCCCACAGTCTTCCCAGGGTGGACTGTGCATTGCAGAGTCTCTAGCCTCAAGTTGCATCACTGGCTGCTGAAAATGTGTAATGCGTAGTCCCCTCAACCATCCTCCATCCCTTCAATTCCAAATTGTGTAATTTTCCCAGTCAATGCATGTGGTTGTGCTTGATCTTTCTTTGTAAGTTAACTTGTTAAAGCTAATTTATTGACCACCATGAGTTCTTTTTCCTCTCACAAGTATTGTAGTTGTTGGGCATTTCTCTTCATCATTCAT
>APFE030605744.1:27847-73462 GCA_000404065.3 Pinus taeda
AGCTGCTTTGTGGTGAAGATACCATTTATGAGGAAAGTTTCCCAGACGAACATATATTCCTCATCTCTTCACAAGATCCGTAGTATGGAGATATCATAATCTATCTCCAGACTTCGGAGTTCCCTCTTGCTTCCTCCAAGGATGAACGTCGGAAATTACGTCACCTAGCTAAGAACTATGTCATCATTAGTGATACATTATATCGCTGAGGGGTTGATTCAATCCTTAGGCGGTGTTTAACCTTAGAGGAAGCAAAGTTTGTTCTTAATGATTGCCACAGTGGAGCTTGTGGTGGTCATCTATCTGGGCTTGAAATAGCCCAAAACATCTTGTGTGCCGACTACTTTTGGCCTTCGATTTTCAAAGAGTGTATTGAAGCAGTCAAATGTTGCCACTCTTGTCAAGTCTATACTTGGAAGATGCGTGCGCATCCAGCTCCACTTTTCCTTGTTATCACTGTCAGTCTTTTTACAAAGTGGGGTATTGACTTTACTAGTAATCTACCTTTAGCGGTGAATCACAAGTACATTATAGTGGTCGTAGTGATGCCATGCCTACTTATAAAAATGATAGTAAGATAGCGGCATTTTTCCTCTTCAATCAGATTATTTCACGTTTTAGTATCCCGAGAGAGATTGTCACTGATCATGGCAATCACTTCCAGAACCAACTAATGTCTGAATTGGCTCTTAAGTTGGGCTTCCGGCAGGAGCATTCGTCTCCATATTATACTCAGGCCAATTGGCAGGTCAAAGCCATAAATAAATCCCTCAAGATGATCCTGCAAAGGACAATTGACAAAAATCGCTCCAATTGGCATCTCATGTTGTATCTGGCTCTCTAGGCATACAGAACCTCGGTAAAGACTGCCACCGGTTTAACACCTTTTTAGTTAGTTTATAGACTGGAATCTATTTTTCCTGTTGAGTGTGAAATTCCATCCCTTAAGCTAGCTGTTGAGCTCCTTCCAAAGACCTCATGTCTCTAAGAGTGCCTAATTCATTTGGTACATCTCGATGAATAGCGTTGATATGCTGCCATAATCAATGTTTCTCATAAGGAAAGGGTTAAAACTCAGTACGATAAAGCTGTCCATCCTCGAGTCTTTTATGAAGGCGACATTGTCTTGGTCTATGACCAAGATAAAGACCCCTTGGGGGTAGGAAAATTCAAGTCTATGTGGTATGGTCCCTTTACACTGAAATGAGTTTTAGGGAAAAGGGCTTATGAATTAGTCGATTTTCAAGGGAACAAGTTGGCGGAGCCCCGAAATGGGCTCTACCTCAAGAAGTAATTTGCGTAGGTTATGGCTGAGCAATGGCTTCTTTGTATATTTTGTATTTTTTACATATTTTATTGGGAGTTTTTGTGATATCGACACTTTTTTGATCTGCTTTGGCAAGTGTTGATGGATGACTTGGTCTATTTCGGATTCACTAATGGTGCTAGTCGACACACTTGAAATCTCACTTCGGTAGCTTGGGTGATTTATTATCCATCTGGTCAGTTGATGGTGTCAAGGGGAGTATGTATTGAATCTGCATCAAATAATATTTCTGAATACATTTCCATCATTAATTTACTATCCGAAGCTATTTCTTATGGAACTGATTCGTTGGTAGTGTATCCTGACTCACAACTAGTAGTGTCACAATTGAATAACATTTATCAGGTTCGATATCCTTATTTATATCACCAATTTTTTAGAGTGAGGATGTTGCAACGATCATTTGTTTTTATTACTTATTTGTAGATTCCATGATCTGGAAATTCATTAGTGGATTATATCACTAATCATGCATTAGATTGGCATATCATTCATTCGTCAAGATAAAAACAAACATCAAAAATATGGAACTGTATATATATATCATAAAATTTCCCATGTGTACATAAAGTGTTCAAAAATAATATACAAAATCAGGACTAAATGCCGATAATCATGTCCAACCTATCTACGACCCATCTCAGGATGAGCGACCAAGAATTTGACTAATGGATTGGCCACACGCCAAAGAATGCGAACCCAGTCTCGTGGTACTCCTACCACGTGGTGTTGCATCTCCTCAGGTAGGTCTTCTACGACCACCATTGGTACCAGGTGAGTCAATCTCACCAAGTTTCTTTGGACTATGTATAAGACCCTCTCTGTCTTTGCAGCCACCTCTTCGGCACCTCTTCCACGACGCCTATGTCACGGAATTCCGTCTGGTCTTACCGGACCCACATCTAGAACATGATCATTATGTCAGTATTTTAATCCCGTCAAAAATATTTCTAAGTTCATTTTCATTATTAAAAATATATATATATTATATATATATAATATATATATATATATATATAATATATATATATATTATATATATATATATATATATATATATTATATATATATAATATATATATAGATATATTATATATTATATATATATATATATATAATATATATATATATATATATCTCTTAAAATTTAGAAAAACTTAAAAAATGGTTACCTATCTCTCCCCATGCTTACGTATGGTGGCAGCACCAAATCTGGATCTCCTTTGAAATCCATGCCAGCATAGGGATAGTTGTCCACAGTGAGGATTTGTTGTTCCCACCAAGAGAAGAACTCATCATTGAAAGAATTCCTCGGCATGTCCCCGCCTCTAAGGCATTTCATCAGGTCGGCCCACCTGCCCATCCGAGGATCTCGGGGGCTACTGATAGAGACTGATACTTTGGGACATAGCACAGGAACCTTCTCGAAGAAGAAGGAGAACAAAATAGTCCCATATCTGAAATTTTTGGTTTTCCCTTTCTGAATGGAGGACAAATGGCTCTTCATATTCGTAAGAAGAGGTGTACACCAATAAAACATAGTGGTGAGACACTCCATAGCCAAGCTCATGGATACTCATGACACTTGGTGCAATGAGGTTGATTTGTTTATCCTGGCTATGGTAAACAGTAAGATCCCCAAGGACAAGCTCTCCACATGTTTTATTGGAACTTGGCTTCCAATTTTTTCCAAATGCCCAGGACATAATATATGTACGTAGTTTTCCACTGAAAGACTACCTCATGTATGTCTAGTCAAATGTACAACTTCTCCTCTCCAAAAGAGACCAGTGATAAAGTAAATATCCTCTACCTCTATCCTCAAAGGTATTTGATCAATCATAAATGCATCATCTTAGATACTCCAATAGTGGGTTAGCATTTCATGAAAACGGGTGTTGGCCTTCATATTGGGCATTTTGAAAATTTTCAATAAGCTACATCCCCTCCATGCATCTAAGGCCTGTTGATCATTCATAACTTCATTATCAATGGTAGTATGCTCCCTCTCTCTCCATTTGATTGTCATCCTAAAAGAAAATTAAGTTTTAACCATTAGATTTTTGTGTTGAAATTTCAAACCGCTTATACGCGAGTCCCTTTCACACACAGTCATGTGTAGGGCCTTTGTATACACGGGTCTATGATATCCAACCCATGTATACGCCATGTTGAAATATTTAACATAAATTCCTCTGGTAAAACTTCAATAAAAATTTCTAAAAACAATCATAAAGTAATGTAAGCTTGAATTGGGGGTTACCTAATGATTTTGATCCAATTTGGACAGTCCAATCCTTTTGGGGGCAAGTTTTCTCTTTTTTCTCCACAGCTTTTACTCTCAATGCAAATGGTACAAATGGTGAGTCAAAAGGTCATTTTATAGCTTTGAAAATGTCAAATTTTTTCAAAACTTGATTTTTTCGTCTCATGAATCTTTTAACTTGTGAGCTTGCATTGTCGGGAATAGGTTGTTTTTTCAGGACATTTTGGACGCTTCTTCGGAAATTTCACATCGATTCCATGACCGTTGACCCGTCATGGCAGGGAAACCATTTTTTTGTTTTATTTTGCATACTAGCCTCCATTTGTCGATACACTTGCCATAGGGTCGATCCCACCGTGTTATGGTTAGTAAACCATGTTAACTCGCCGATTTTTAAATCATGACATGATGGTAGAGCCATCCTTTTCATGGGCTCGTATTTAGCACCTCTCTAACATTGGTTGCCCATGTTGTTTTATTGAGTAGGTTCGGGAGTCCTCTTTAGTCCTGCCATGACTTGTGCATTGAAGACGCATTCCTCTTTTCTTCTTCACTTCGTTCTAGCCTTATACCCTAGAGGCTCCTTTGCGTTAAGTTGTAATACTGCATTGCATTTTTACCATTTTCGCCTTTTGGCCTTGAGCCGGCTTCACTTAGACTCATGTTTAAGCTACTTTTTGACCATGTCTTCTGCAAACTCAAACTTGCAATCCCTTAGCTTCTGCAACTTGACACACCCTCAAACCCGTGGAAGGAACATCCCTTTGAATGTCCTTGACTAGACTCACCTCCCTGCATTGAACATAGGAATGTTCCCATCCCAAGAACTAGATCATTTTTTTCACTGGCACTCGTTCTTTCCATTGTACTATAACATTCTTTTATTCTTTTTCCAGCTTAAAGAAGAAGACAAAAAAACTATATATTCCAAAAAAAGAGCAGGAACGGGACAACATTTCCATATATTGTTGGCAGCTAGAGTCAAATGTGTCGCCCTTGAACAAAGCACTCAAAAGAAAGTCTCTCCCCCATTTGGGTGGGATTTAGATTGAATTAGGTATGCCTTAACCTCGTTATTGAGTCAGTTCTCCTCCGATTGATTATCTTTTCCAATCATATGGAGAGTTCATTTGTGCCTCGTGCATGACAAACTTATACCGAGTTATCATATCTTGCCACATAGTCATCATTGAGTCCTGCTTTTGTTCAAGGGAAGTAAGCCTGAGTCGACCTCTCTGCGGTGTCTCTTGACCTATTTTTTAGTTGGCCATCCCTGGTTGTCAATGTCTTGTTTATCATCACATCAGTTATATTGGTCCTTTACTCATGCCGGTTTGAGAAGGTCTCCATTGACTTCTTGCTGGCAAGTCTTGTCCTTATCAATGACGACATATTGCTCTGAGGACAGGCCTAAAGTCACACCCTGGCCCTATTTTAATTATTGATAGGTCACATTATGCTCATCATCGATCAGTATCATGGATCTTTGACTGAGTGCTTTCCCTTGTGTTTGACATTAGCTTTCATTATCACACATTGGGATTCGTGCAGTGCCTTGGTTTCCATTTTACCCTATTGGTGGATTCCTCACCTCTGTGTCGGATTTCATTATTGGTTGGTTTAGAGGGTTTCTATCGTGTGCTAGCTAGATCTTGTGTACGTCGGAAACGTGCTTCAGTTAGGTTACTATATCGTTTTTCGTCTGATTCCTTTCACACTATTGGCCTACAGGTTACACTCGCGCTAGATTGATGAAGGATTCCTTAATGCCTTCCTTCTAGCAAATATTTTCCTATCGACTATGACTCATTGCTCTGGGGCAAAGATATAGAGTCCATTTGGTAGTACCTTGGGGTTTGCAGTCATCAGTGGTAGATCCTTCACTATCGACAGTAGGTAACCATCAATGTCCCCTGATTGGTATATTCTTCCAGGTGTTCAACCTCAGCTCATTCATTCGCACTTGTTATATTGTAATGGGTACCTTGAGTCTCATTTTTATTATCGGTGAGTATTCTTGCATTTGTTAACGGTATACATCAATGACCGGTAATCAAACGATTTCTCACATGGTCGAATTTAGTTCATTTATTCCCATTGTGTAGAAATGTACCATAGCGGTCGGTGAAGACCTCAGGTTGCATCAACATTCTTTGGTTCACTTATCAGTTGCTCTTGTTGCTGCTAGTTGACACCACCCACATTATATGTTGCAATCCTTCACAGCGACATCTTATATGCTAGCATCTGAGTTGCGATGTAGTATCATCTTATTCCATCATGTTCATTTGGTACTATTGGGATCCGTTTTTGACATCAGTGATCAGCTTCATCCTTCAGCTTCATTGATCATCTTCTTATATATGTGATGTTCAGACATGTGCTTGTTCGATTGTGATCATATGATTCATTATGTACTTTCAATCTTTTATACTTGTATACATAGTAGATCCGCTTGTACTTGATATGCGGACATGCTTTACTTTCTCTGAGCATGGGTATGCCCACCTCAGAAAGTT
This sequence comes from Pinus taeda, assembly GCA_000404065.3. Lineage (NCBI taxonomy): Eukaryota > Viridiplantae > Streptophyta > Pinopsida > Pinales > Pinaceae > Pinus > Pinus taeda. The sequence goes on from APFE030605744.1 coordinate 33,960, forward strand.
GTTTCTTTCTTATGTTCTTTTTGATGGCTTGGCAGGCTGAAATATGGTGAAGTCCTTCTCAGTTTTTGACAGGTTTCCTTTCCATATACTTAATACATTTCGGCCATCATGTACCCCTTCTGACCTCATATATTAGGGGGCATCTGTTATAGCTCCAAATATCACCCTTGGTATTTGTGATGCTTGGTTTATGGCCTAGGGCAACCCCTCCTTCCAGACTTGGTCCAAATATTTAAAAAAACAGTGTTTTACTCCCTCTACGCTTCTTTGCCCTGTGTTAAAAGTGTGTACACACAGGTCAGTCAATACCCAACCCGCATATATGTGTTAAATAAAAATTAAATCTCCTTAACTGTGGGCAGATTTCACAGGTTTTACCTGTTGATTACCTCCTAGTGCCTGTGGCCCAACTCTTCCCAATTGTTTCCCCAACTAAAAAACTAATTGGGTGAAGTATAAAAAGACTACTATGGGAAGCCTTAAGGAGGAGAGAAATGATTTAATTACTATACTGAGATTATCCCCTGATCAATTTTGAAGTATCCCTGTGTTTCAAGCACTTCCCCAAGTTCAGGAAACCCTTGTTTCCTTGAGTGTTGATATTCTCCCACTTTCTTGAGATATCATGGTATTGGTTATGGAAGGAGGTTGTTGAAGACTGGGACTGGAGGGACCTAGAGGACGGTTCCTCTTGGAGCCGGAAGAGGAAGACTCAGGTGAAATCTTTCCATGTTTTATAGTTTTCTACAATAAAAAGAAATGATGTCTTGTTCATGATATTGACTTTGTTTATGCATCAGATGTTATTTTAATGGTTTATGTATGAATGGCTATTTTGATGTATAACTAACCATTTACTTATATGGCATAAAGTTGATTCCACTAAAATGCTTTATCTATATGCTACTAAGTGTATTTGAATTGGTTGATTTGCAAATTCAAAGATCATCAGGAGTTGCAGAGGGTTTGAACCCTGGCTAGAACTGCCCAAACAAAGGACATCCGGGTATGTTCATCCTTGCATATTTAGTTTATTTAAGCATGTTTCCTGAGTTGAATTCTTGTTTCTTGTTGTAGATTACTCCTACTCTATTGGGGTTCTGACCCAAATCCCTATGAAACTTAGTCCGTTAACACCTCCCTTGCAAATACCCATAAAAACCCAAAAATGGTTGGACCTCATTAAAACCTTCCAAAATCACCCCCAATTTGTGTGAGCTCCCTCTCGGCTGGGTAATTCATACTACTTGATCAATAGCTGGCAAATCCATCCCAAAATTAGCTGAAAACATCTTCAACAATTCTCCTTATGTCCCCTTGTGAATCCTTAGACCCAACTCTGGTTCAAGCTTCCACAACCAAGGTGCTCCTCTAATTATTGCACAGGCTCAATCAAACTACTTTTGCATTGGCCCAAGAAGAAGAAACTTTAGCCTAAAGTAATTCCCCCCAACCTACCCACCAAACCACTGCAAAAATGATGCTGGATGCCAATAGAATGTGTCCCTAAATTCATGGAACCAATTCTACCATGAATCTCACTCCCCTAAAATATATGTGGTCCATTACTACGCCCAGCTTTCTCCTCAATAGCTCAAATCTCCTGAGAAGTCCCAGTCGAACGACTCCAAAAATTCAACAAATACTCTCCTAGGGTGACCCTCGAAGTTCACCGAAGGTAGAGGTGGAATTCCTGTTTGGAAATTCCTTGTACTAAAAAACCACAAGAGAAGATGAAAGGTGAAATGTAATAGTCAAAATATGATTAGAAAATGAGTCCATCCTCCTTTTATAGTTTCTCCCCATGCTTCTAGACTCCTCATTTAATTATTATTTCACTGGTGAGGGTTGTTTTCTACTCAGTGACTTTTGCCTCCATTTTAATAAAATAATAATTTACCACTAATCTCTAATAAAATAATACTTACCACCTATTGTAGCTTCTACAACCACCCTCCAAAAATTTTCACATTATTTGATTTTGGAGCCATCCTTCTATCCAGAAGAGCTTATCTCTTACTATCATTGATTATTCATGGTATGTCAAAGATTTATCTTTTTATGTTGTGCTTATGAGTCTTTGTTTCGACCTTGATCTAAATTTTTGCAGCCACAAGGAACCTTTAGCATTGACCTTGCAACATTGTTGGCCTTGCCTCTAGAAATTACACAATCCTTCTTAACAAGCCATCCTTTAGCTTGAGAACTATGCAGTTCTAGATGGAGGCCCAGCATTCATGATAGAAATTGCGCAAAGCATCACTTAAGCTCATAAACAATGCAATGCACTAAGTAAAGAAGTTTCCTAGCCCTCGGGAATTACACAATCCTTCTTGGTAATTTGCATGAAATTTTCCCAAAAAGGAAAAAAAATCAAAAAGAAAAAAGAAAAAAATCATTCGTAAAAAACAGGGTTCCATTAATTAGTTTCCCGAAGGTGTCACAGTTACTATTTTAGTAACTTTCTACCAAGTGTCGATTTTCCTTGATTTTAGACACACACATCATAAGCATCAATTAGTCTAGATCTATTTAGTTAGTGCCACTAGAGATCATTTATACATTTGATCTTGGAGCCCTAGCATTCCCAAGGAGATCAACAATCCTTTGGTGGAGTTTGTAATGCTTTTCGAGATGAGTTTTCCTTTTTTCATCTTTTGACGCTTTTTCAATTGTTTTTTTACATTTTGGCTTCTTAAAGTGTTGTTTCACATGTTTCTTTTCATGGTTGCTAGCGATTTGATGTATATTAGCTTATTCAAGTGTTGATTTGGTCTATCGTTTGCCTTTCACAAGTGTCGCATTAGTTTCTTATTTTTTCTCATTAGTGGTTGTCCTTGTCGCAACTCTTCTTGAATGTTTGTTTTTCCTTTTGCATATTGATATTCCACACTTTTTTGCATTGAATTTTATCTATAATTACTCATATTTTCACTTTAACATGCACTATCACTCAGATTTGCTTGTTTCCCACACTCTTACCAGGCAGATATGCCCTTCCCTTGGCTAGTTTTCACTTTGTCTAGATGGGCATTGTGCTACTTTAGAACTCAACCTGCAAGATTGGCCTCTAAGACTATGCAATGTGCAATATAGGCTCACCCAACTGTGCATTACACAGTTCCAGGGCTCAAGCCTGCCACGTTGTCCGCAGTCTCTCCCACAGTCTTCTCAGGGTGGACTGTGCATTGCGGAGTCTCTAGCCTCAAGCTACATCACTGGCTGCTAAAAATGTGTAATATGCAGTCCCCTCAACCATCCTCCATCCCTTCAATTCCAAAATTGTGTAATCTTCCTAGTCAATGCATGTGGTTGTGCCTGATCTTTCTTTGTAATTTAACTTGTTAAAGCTAATATATTGACTACCATGAGTTCTTTTTCCTCTCACAGGTATTGTACGTGTTGGGAATTTCTCTTCATCATTCATTGTTATCATGGCACCCAAGAGACCTTCTTCAAAGCATACCATAGAGAGAAGCATCGTGGAGGTAGTTAAGAGTACACTAGTTTACTTGCTAGTATACTTAGACACTCAACTATTTGTGGAAAAGGAATAAGATATTACATGATAGAAGGTGAATGAAATTTTCTCAGCAAGAACCTTCAAAGTAGATCTGGAAGACTGGTAGCTGTACATTAATGTCCAGAAGTCGAGGCTACATAGGATTGCATGTAGGTACCCAGAATTCCCATGTGAAAATTTTATTTGTTTGATATTGTCTCACACAAATCTAAATACTATGACTCTTGGAAGTACCAACGGATGGATGCTTACTTATTTTCTGGTAGAAAAATATCATCTTATGTACCACTTACCTGAGCTAGAATCACTCATGGATTCATACTTCTATGCGAAGACCAGCTACTTGAGCACCAAGAAGATTGTTAAAGGTTGGGCGAAAGAGTGATCAAAGTTTTATCTGACACCCACTAGTACATACAGGAAAAAATCTATCAGGAGGGTTTATCAGTTGTTGATCATCTTATGTTGCAGAATATACGGTCAACAAAGCACTTACACCTTTCTCAAGTGTGGGCTTTCTTATTGGACCAGGTTGTAAATGAAAGGAAACCATTCGACTGGTCATATTAGTTGGCTCGACAGTTGCGGATCCATGTTTCTAACGCCCTTATTCCTCCTAAGGGCATGAAATATAGATTTTGTATGTTTTCATATCTATTGGATGCAATTTGCACACACAATTCATTCCCCAACATGAATTGGACTTGGACACCACAGGAGCCTAGTGTGTATGTTTATTGCAAGCTACTTTCAGAGTGCATCAATAGTGGATTAATGGAGAAACTAATTGATCACTTCCTCATTCCATTGGTGAAGATGATCTTTGATGAAGAGCCACCTTGCATGTCACATGGGGCAATGAAAGCAGTATGACAGACAATAGATTAGTTTGCCTCACAGGATGGCACTTTCCTTAGGGTATTTGGCAAATAGAAGTTGCCACATATTTTACTGAGGTATGCCACCGATAAGTTAGCCATGCAATAATTTTCATATCATCTCTCCACAGGGTTGTCATTAGCTCTGCATAGGAATAAAAGAGAACCTTTGCATATCAGATTATATGAGATCAATAACTTGAAAGTTGCATATACCGAAGGGAAAGAGATAGATAATTTTTCATTCGTACTCGAGACTTCAATCCATGGAGTATTTTCAAAGACCATTGTGCGGGGATCCATTTTCATTGGCTAAGCGAGACCTTTCACTGCAAGAAGGAGGATGTATGAAGGAATTTTTACAATGCCTCCAAGTCTTGCGAGCCAATAATTTTGGCAGGAACTTCATAGGTTACTCCATAGTAGGAAGTTACTCGAGAGGCAGCACTAGCAGAAGTACATAACCCAGTGCATGAGAATGGAAGGAGAAATTTTGTGCACACTTTAGGGGGAGAACAAAGGCACATGATGAAAGCAGATCCAACCATCATGAAATTGACTTTAGTAGCAAAGGAAGGGAAGAAATAGAGGATGCATGAAGTAGAGAGAAAGAAGAGGGAAGAACAGGTGCAGAGGAGGAAAGAAGAAGAAGGGACGCATAAGCAAGAAGAAGAAAAAAGGAAAAGAGCATAGGAAATAGTAGAAGAAATAGTGGAGAGACAAGATTAAGAGCTAAAATGGAACCAACAGTCAAAGGAGGAGAGCAAATAGATGAAAGACAAAGAGCTTGCTTAAGAGATAGAGGAGTTGATTTAAATCTAAGACATCAAGGAACCAGAGCTGCAAAACCAAGATTTCAACCTGATGCCAAGTACACAGTAGGTCACCATTTATTCTCCCCATCCTCTAGTAGAGCAAGCTCCAAGCAAGGAAGAGAATATTATTCCTATCGATGATGGTCGATTCATGGATACATACAATCTAACCTATGATGAGCTTCAAAAAAATATTGTACAAGTGAGGAAGAAACATTTTTCAGATGACCTCATATCTCCTACATTCATTAGAGAAACGGTGATCGTGATTGGCACCAAAATAAATCCAGGTGTCATTGCTGCAGCCAACTTGGACTTCACAGGTGCTTCAAATTCAAATACAAATTATTTGTTGACCAAGAAAAAGAAATTGGAAAAGAACTTGCAGGATGTTAGGTAAGACATTGAACAGTTCTGAGCAGTAACACAGAACACAACTTTCACACAGGTCCATCTGGAAGAACTCAATCCAGTGATACTTGGTGAAGTATTGAGACTGGGAGAAACCATGTGGAGTCTTTATGAGGAGCTTGTTACTGTGCATAAGGTAGTTTTCCGCTTGCATGGCTTACAAAAACATTGTAAATATTTATTTTAAAGTCTGAGTAATGTACAAGCTACCATCACTATCATGCATGAATAGTCAATGCAATACAAATGGACACCACTTGACTTGGGCAAGAAAACAAAGAAATAGGTAGAGCTGGAGAAAGTAAGAGTTTGGATGTTAATCCAAAACAACAAACATATCTCCTCATTAATTGGAAACATTCAAGCCTTGTATGCATGGTTATACGACAATTTGGACTTCTTGGTGAAATCTCACAGGATCACATCAATCGTTTCACTCACATAGATCAAGCACAGGAACCAAGCCAAGTAGCAAATAGATGAATACTTTTAATAGTGGAGACGAGTTACCATCAAGGAATATATTGAAGTAAATAGATAGAGTATGCACAAGTACATTGGTGGTCCTGTCCAAATCAACATAATGTTGCTCCTGATCAAGAAAAAAGTACAGAATGATTCGAAGTTAGTGTACACAGATGCCATGGAGGCTAGAGTCTGCTTCCAGCTAGACACCATCGCACAGTTTAGGGATATCATTGTGTAGTACCAATATTGGCACTGATACATAGTCAAGAAACATCAAGTGGAATTTGTTGAGCTGGAGTTTCCTCAAACTCAAGCATGATATGTTTTTGTCGTATTAGGATGTCTAGTTGCCTCTACCAAATTTTTTCTTATATGGGTACCCGTGTAAACTGTAATATTATGTTGTAATTTTTAAATGGAATTCCAAGTGTCAATATTGGAATGTGAAGAATCATGATGTAATTTAATGAGTCTTTTTGTAAATATATTGAAGGGTCATGAGGGAGTTCCAAAAGTCACAAAGGGGAGTTGAAGAGTCACCCCATCCTATTAAAAATACATCCTCATAACTCACGTAAATGGATTTTGGGAGCCAAGCTTTGTGCTAGGCTTACGCTCAGAATCAGGAGTTCAGGAGTTTGTGAGAGCCTTGGCTTCTTCGTAGAATAGAGGGATTATCTTTCATTGGAGGAGGAGATGATGTTGACTTCACATTCCATTATTGGGGTTGTTATCACCCCAATAAAGTCTCCCAGGTTGTAGCTCGGAGATGCCTAGGAACATATAAATTCAACTTATTGTTGCAAATGGATGAATGGAAGGAAGGATGCTTGTTCAAGCCAGATAACCACTTCTACTTTGTTTAACTCCAAACATGCGTGAACACCCCCAGACTACAAGGCTTTAGACCACCAATTACTCACAGTTTAAGGATTAGGTGAATGTGAAGAATACTGACCACACCAGCAGATACACAAGACCATGTGATGGCCGGCTGCAACCAGTAAAGAAGTCTTCAAATCTAATTCCCTAATGCACAGACAGGATGACAGCTCTCTGGCACTAGGTGAAAAGAAACCTAAATAACTCATTCACTGATACATACAAGACTTTAGCACAGAGATAGGATGACATCTATTCTAATTCCAAACATCAAGAGTTTAGGAATACAGCCTATCAGGCATAGCTTGGAATAGGAGAAGAATGAAAAGTGAGCAATTAAGAGCAAAAGAAGCTTGTATTAGCTGAAAATGAAGACAAGACGTTGTGAGTATCAAAATAGTTACAGTCTCCAGAAGTTGAACCTTACATCAAAACATCAACCATCAACCCTGATTACATCTTGTTTGTGGGTATATATAGAGTTTCATTACAAAGGCACTTGTCCATTCTAGGTATGGAGGGGTCATAATTGACCACCAACCACATTTAACTACTTGATGGAGTCTCTGAGTGTGTTTTCTTGCTTCAGTGGGTGAATCTGATCTTTCAGGTGCTTTGTTGTCCTCTCAGGCAGTTGGAGTGTTCGTATCCATAAATCTCAATAACTACTAAATGTCGCTGCGTGCTCATGCTCTGTACTTTTTATCTTCGACCATACTGCCTGTTGAATGTGGTTGTTGAGGAGCAATAGTAATGAGTACTGGTGAGCCGGTCACCTTCGTCCTTCGGGTATATAGAAATGGTTGAAGGGTATGGACTGAGTGGCGAATGTATGAGCTAGATGGAGGAGCGAGACTGGTCTTGGATCAGGAGGATCAACGGCGGAGATGAGTCAATGGGGATATCAGAAGAGGCAGGAGTGGGATGATCGTGAGTCATTGGATCTTAGGCAGGTAGATCCAACGATAGTCGGGCGGCAGAAGCATGCGGTGGTTATCAGGCGAGGACAGAGGACCAAGCGGTAAGCGATATTGATTGCAGAGGCTTTAGGGAGTTGGGAAGTAAAGGGCTATGGCGTGCAATGCCACTCATCACGTGACGTGTGGTGGCAGAGGAGAGAGGAAACCACTCTCCATCGCGTGTTATCGTTTCAAAACTTCATGGACGCGGGGAGAGCGAACGTCATCCGATCAGGGTGGAGATGATTGGATGGTGGGGATTTGATCGCACGGGTCTCCTTGTTGGGCGCGACGAGAGCTGTTGGATCGGGGTGGGGCGATCAGCTGTGGTAATTAAAAGGCGACAATCGGTTATGGAAGCACGAGGTCATGTGGATACAGTTTTATGGGGGTTTAAGCTTTGTGCTCGGGGCTTGAGGAAACAAGGGTTTATGTTGGGTTTGAGAGGAAAAAAAAGAGGTAGCGGGGTTGAAAAAGAGTAAGCGAAGTAAAGGAGAAGAAGGAAGATGACCGCTGTGGGATTTCGTTTGAGCATGATCCATCTAACCGATCTTGTCCCTACCTTTCGAAAACTATAGTTATGTAGTAGAGCTAACACTAGTTCCTTCTGGGGATGAGATCTTCCCTGTGGGGTCTCAAGAACTGTAGACCAATGCCTTTCCTATCAAAACCAGATGAGCAAAATTTCCTAGTGTTCCATTGGGCATGGAGTCTAATTAAGCTTACAACTAAACTAATAAAACAACATATTTACAAATTTAAGGCCAAAAGACCTTAAACAACATAATTTTTCAAAAATCGCCCATTAACTGGGCCATCAAAAACTGTCTCTCCTCCATACTTTTCAGCATGAAAGTATTGTTCCCCTGGATCTGACTGATGACAAAAGGTCCCGTCCATAGGGCATCAAACTTCCCATGGTTTCCTTTATTCTCTTTTGGTGCATCCCACTTAAGAACCAAGTCTTCAGCTTGAAAATTATCTGTTTTTTCCCTCCTGTCAAAGGCTTCCTTGATTCTCTTCTAATGTGCTACAGACCTTTCAACTAGCTATTCTCTGATTTGATGCACTTCTGCCAAATCACAAATCCTTTCTGCCATGTATTCTTCTTCATTTTTTTCTTCTTGCAAGAATTTTGCCATAGGGAGGGTTAACTTAATTGGGAATACAACTTCAGTGCCATATAGCAGTTTGAATGGAGAATTTCCCGTGGATTTCTTGGTGGTTACTCTATCGGCCTACAGTGCATACTTGAGCTTAGAATCCCAATTATTTTTGTTGTCTTCCAACAGCCTTTTAATTATCCTTATCAAACTCTTGTTTGAAGATTCTGCTAGACCATTCCCTTGAGGGTAATATGAGGTGGAATGAATCAGCTTAATGCCCATTGAGTTACACATGTCCATCAATTCTTTTGCCCTGAAGGCTGCTGCATTGTCTATAACTAATTTATGTGGACAACTAAATCTGGTGAAGATATTCTCTATCAAGAAGCTCATGACCACATGATGATCAACCTTTCAGGTAGGGATGGCCTTAATCCATTTAGTGAAGTAATCTGTGGCTACTAAGATCCATCTGTGTTGGCCACTGGAATGTGGATTGATTTCTCCAATAAAATCCAAGCCCCACTGCTGAAAAGGGCCACTAGTATGTATGGGTTTTAAGGGAAAGGACTTCAATTGCTATTTCCCTTCAAATCTTTGGCACCTATCACAGGATTTAACAAATAAAAAGACATCAGAAAGTAAGGTGAGCCAATAGTACCCAACTCTGAGGATCTTATGGGCTGTAGTTTTCCAATAGTGGTGTCCTCCACACATGTTGGAATGAAACTGCTACATGACTTCAATGGATTGTTCTTTGTCTAGACACCTCAAAAGAATTCTGGAGGGGTCCCTCCAATAGAGTAGGTTTTCATGAATGCAGTATTTGGCTTCCCTGAGCTTGATAGTCCTGACTTGACTTGAACTAAGGCCTGGAGGAATTTCTAGCTTTAGCAAGAATTGAGCTATTGTAGAATACCATTCACAAGAAACTAGATTTTCTGTCAATGATTGGTCTTTCCTTGATTCAACTGTTTCTTCTTCTGTCTGACCATTCTCTGAAATTGTGCTTATGAGATTTATGTTCAGCATCCCGCAATTCTCTTCAGCCATTAGTCTAGTAAGGCCCTGACCTCTGACCAGCTTGGTGGGCTTCAATTCTATGTTGAATTCAATTAGCTTTGCAATCCATTGGGCCCTTCTTCCATCAACCTCTGGTTGCGTTAGGACATGTTTTACTGAAGCAAAGGGTACATATGCAATTACCTTGGAGTGTAGAATGTAAATTTTGAAGGCTTTCAAAGATTTGATAAGAGCATACACCTATTTTTCAATGATATCATACTTCAGCTCAGCATCCCTTAAATGTTTTACTGAAAAATGCCACTAGATGCTTTGAACCTTCCTCATCTGCTTGCAATAAAACTGCTACAAGGGTCTCATCTGAGACAAATGAAAATATATGGAACTCCTTGCTATAGTTTGGGCTGATCAAGGTAGAAGCTTCCATGATAGCTCTCTTGACAGATTCAAAATATCTTCTTGCTACATCAGTCCATTTGATTTCTGACCCCTTTTTCAACATGGAGGTGATGTGTTTTACCAGTTCTACAAAGTTTGGGATAAACCTCCTTACAAAATTTATCTTGCCCAGAAAGGACTGGATATCCTTCTTTGATCTCAGGACAGACAAAGTCTGTATTTCTCTTACTCTTTCTGGGTCGACTCTAACACCTGCAGCAGAAACAACATGTCCTAACAACTAGCCTTCTTCTAAAGAAAACTATGACTTCTTAGGATTGACTGAAATCCCAAACCTTCTGCACTTCAAAAACACTTTCTTCAAATGCTGCAAATGGTCATGGTGGCTGCTGGACTACATTGTTATATCATCTAGGTAGATAAGGACAAACGAATCCTTCTCTCCTACAAACGCTATATCAATAGCTCTCTGAAAGGTGGCTCTAGCATTCATCAACCCAAAAGGCATCTTGGAATACATAAAAGTGCCCCAAGGAGTGGTGAATGCAGTATTCTCTTGGTCATCTAGATGTACAGCAACCTGGTTATACCCTAAAAATCCATCCAGGAAAGATATCACTTTGGCTCCTGAGACTTTCTATAGCAAATGCTCCATCTAGGGTAGATCATAATTGTCTTTCTTAGAGCATTTGTTTAAGTTTCTGAAATCAACACAGAGCCTGATTTCTCTACTTTTCTTCCTTACCACTACCAAATTGGATACCCATTTTGAATATCTGAGAGGGACTATGATTTTGGCAGCCAATAACTTCTTGATTTCCTTTTCAATTAGAGGAAGGAGCAAGGGATTAATGGGCCTCAACTTCTGCTTAAAAGGGATGGTTCTCTAAAGGGATTTTATGCTGGATGATCTTTTTGTCATAATTTTTCAAGTCACTATATTCCCAGGCAAAAACATCAACAAATTGCTTCATTAAATTGCAGTACTCAGAACTTTGGGCAGCAAATAGATGGGTGGACAGATTTATATATCTTGGATGATCTGGGCTCCCTATATTATGCCTATGGACTGCAAATTTATCTTCTCTTTTGGCAGCTTTATAAGGCACATCATTCTGGTCAAACATCTTTTCTAAGGGAACTAGACCTGTAGGTATCTGATTGCTGGGCAGTTGGACAATGCTATCTTTGCCAATTTTGTTTCTAAGCCAGGGTTGGGGACTTTCCTCCAAGGCTTCGTTCTCTTGGTCAATTTGCACTTCGAAAAATTCATCAATGACTTGAAGAAACCTATTTACCTCATCATCATGCTCAAATACTTTCCAATGCTGGACATTATCAGGCAAGGATGGTCTATATTTCATTTGGACTTCATGAACCAGTCTGGGAGGCATGGGGGGGATAAACATGCTTGCAGACACAGCAAGGGAATCAGCAAGCTGATTTCTGACTCTAGGGATATATGAGATACAAAAATTATCAAAATAATCATTGAGTCTCCATACCTCATCTCTATATTCTTTAAGTCTTGGGTGCTTTGCTTGAAATGCTTTGTTCACTTGCTGAATGATGAGGTCAGCATATCCAAACACCTTTATGTTTCTGATTCCTCTGTCTTTGGCTGCATTGAGACCCAATACAGAGCTTCATACTCTGCTATATTGTTGGTGACTTGGAAAGCCAGCTTAAAAGACAAATGTTTGCTTTCTTGTTTTGGAGATATCAGCACCAACCTGCTCCTGCAGTTTCCCTTGAACAAGCTCCATCAAAAAACATCTCCCAAACCTGACTTCCTTGCTCTCTCAGGGCCTGGACTATTGGTTTGTTGAGCTTCATGGAGGCCTTTTGAGATTCTTCTATTTGGAGAATACATGCTCCAAAGTCAGTGTCCACAGCGTAGATAGGATGATTGGAAGGATTTTTCTCATCACTAATGATGTAGGCCAGCTGTGCTTCTCTATACAATCTCCTACTTTCTCCCCCAAAGACTGGGGCAGTGGCATAATATAAGTCATTTTGTAATGTCCCATCTACTCTCTTAATCCATCCTCTAGATAGCATCATGCCAAACTTGGGAGGGACGTCTGCCACCACAATGTCCATCATCATGCTCTTCATGGGCAGCTGAGTTAGGGTAATAGCTAAATCTTTGATTAATCCCAGACATTTGACCTTTCTTGAATCAAAGGAAAATAGAGCATGAAACGGTCTGGTAATATCAAGGCCTAACTCTGCCATGACAGCTTTGGGCATCAGATTGTGGCTGGCCCCTATGTCTAGCAGGCAATTATGGAGGATTTTGTCATGAATGGTCAAGGAGACATAAAATGATGGGGAATTATCATCAGCAGGTTCAGTCATTGGGCTAAGGACAACTACAAGCTTATCATCTTGCAAATTGACATAGTCAGTGAAAGCTTGTGTGGCTTTTAGCTCAAGAGCATCAAGGATGGGCTTTCTAAATACCTCACTCTTTACAAGTTCTATTAGGGGTACAGATATTTTTAACTTCTGGACTTCTGATTCAAGGCTAAAAGGGGAAGGGGACTTGTCAGGAACTCTTACCTCTTGAGCTGGTGCTTTGAGGATGACTGGGTAAGCTGCTGGCTCTGTGGGGACAGCAACTCTTTGGACAGGGTTCTCCTTGACATTTATTATTCTTGACATCAGATTATATCTTTGATGTTCACCAGTCTACAGAACAGCCTCTCTGTCCCACTCTTGACTGGTTTGGTCCTAGAGTAGTGATTATTCATAGGTATCTAATGTCAAGAAGGTAGCACTGCCCTTATCTTCCATGCAATTAATTTCATCCTCTTCTTCAAACTACTCCTCTTCCATGACTACATTTTGGAAAGGAGCCTTAACCTTTTTTTCGTCACCAGCTTCTTTACCCCTCTGAATGATTTTCAGTTGTTCATTTTCTCTTCTAAATGGATTTGGATTTCTTGGAGCAAATGTATTTTGAATCCTTGCCTTCCCTGAACTTTGTTCAACCTTTAGCTTAGATATCTCAGCAGCCAATGACTCTATCATTTTAGTCACTTTGTCCAACTTAGGTTCTGAAGATGAAGAGGTGGAAGCTTCACCTCTTTGCCTCCTTCTATTAGCATGTCCCTTAAGTTTTTTTGCAGCCATGATATTAGATTCTACCTCTATGGTTGCATCTTGCATTTTGGCCAGAGTGGCACATCTTCTTTCTCTCAATAGAAAGAAAAAATCAGAGTCAAAAGCATTGGCATAAGTGAGTTTGGTAGAGGTGGGGGTAGGCTTTACTTCAGCTGGTATCTTATTATACATACGATTGAATCTTTTATTGAACTCGGGCAATGATTCCTGATTTTCACTCTTGAGATTTCCAAACTCAGTATGGTAATACAACAGGTCTTTTTTATCTCCCCAATGCTTCAAAAACACATCATCTAATGCTTCAATATTTGTTATAGACCTAGGGGCCAGTTCTCTGAACCATTTTCTAGCCTCTCCATCAAGGCTTTGGACAAAGGCTCTCATCCACACATCATCCTCACTGATATCTAGGTTATTTGCATAACTATAAAAAAAACTCAAGATGTTCTTCAGCTGTTACTCGCTCTATACCAGTGAATTTAGGCATGTACTTCTGGTATTCTCCTGCAGGGATGGCATTCAAAGGAACAGGAAGGAACAGGGGTCCATACCTTGTAGCTATGTTTCTTTCCATCCTTGTGGGTGTGTGTTGGCCTGCCATGGCTGGGGTAGGTGGATGGATACTAGCAGCTTGAAAGGTAGGGAGCTGTGAAATGAATGACAGAGATGAAGGAAAATGATGGATTGTATGGGAGGTTTTCTTTGGACTGAAATCCAAAGGGGAACTTATTGAACAAGGAGATTTATTAATCTCTGAAGATATTTCTTCACTAACAGTGCTAGGCTCTATATCTTCAAACTGTATATTCTCAGCTATAGTCTTCTCTTGTAGAGATACATAAGATTTCTTAGGCTTACCTGATCCTGATGCTCCTTTCTGTGACATTTTTCTCTGCTTGAAAATCTTCTCAAGGTCAAGCACTGGGTCAGCTGGTGATTTATGAGGATTCCTCCGAGTGTGCCTCACAAACTGAGCCAAAACTGTAATGTGGAGTCGCCACTAGGTTGGTTCTCCAGTAGAGTCTCTAAATAGATAATTACAACCAGAAATGTGTCCAGACCTTGTCTATCATCAAAGCTGTAACTGTGTCGTTCTCCCAGGGAAGCTGAGCTTCAATCTCCTCTCCCTGGCAACGACGCAAATTATGTTATCACCCCAAGAAACTCTCATAGGTTGTAGCTCAGAGATGCCTGGGAACATATAAATTCAACTTATTGTTGCAAATGGATGAATGGAAGGAATGATGCTTGTTCAAGCCAGATAACCACTTCTACTTTGTTTAACTCCAGACATGTGTGAACACCCCCAAACTACAAGGCTTTAGACCACCAATCAGTCACAGTTTAAGGATTGGGTGAATGTGAAGAATATTGACCACACCAACAGAGACACAAGACCATGTGATGATCGGCTGCAACTAGTAAAGAAGTCTACAAATCTAATTCCCTAATGCACAGATAGGATGACATCTCTCTGGCACTAGGTGAAAAGAAACCTGAATAACTCATTCACTGATACATACAAGACTTTAGCGCAGAGATAGGATGACAGCTATTCTAATGTCAAACATCAAGAGTTCAAGAATACAGCCTATCAGGCATAGCTTGGAACAGGCGAAGAATGAAAAGTGAGCAATTAATAGAAAAAGAAGCTTATATTAGCTGAAAATGAAGACGAGACGCTGCAAGTATCAAAATAGTTACAGTCTCCAGAAGTTGAACCTTACATCAAAACATCAACCATCAACCCTGATTACATCTTGTTTGTGGGTATATATAGAGTTTCATTACAAAGAGACTTGGAAATTCTAGGTATGGAGGGGTCATAATTGACCACCAACTGCATTTAACTACTTGATGGAGTCTCTGAGTGCGTTTGCTTGCTTTAGTGGGCGAATTTGATCTTTCAGATGCTCTGTTGTCCTCTCAGGCAGTTGGAGTGTTCGTATCCATAAAGCTCCATAACTGTTAAATGCCGCTACGTGCTCATGCTCTGTCCCTTTTATCTTCGACCATACTACCTGTTGAATGTGGTTATTAAGGACCAACAGTAACAGGTACTGGTGAGCCGGTCACCTTTGTCCTTCAGGTATACAGAAATGGTCAAGGGCCGTGGACTAAGTGGTGAATGTACGAGCTGGATGGAGGAGCGAGACTGGTCGTTGGATCGGGAGGATGGATGGCGGAGATGAGTCAACGGGGATATCAGAAGAAGTAGGAGTGGGATGATCATGAGCCATTGGATCTCAGGCAGGCAGATCAAATGGTAGTCGGGCGACGGAAGCATGCGGTGGTTATGGGGCGAGGACGGAGGACCGAGCGATAAGTGGTATTGATTGCACCGGCTTTGGGGAGTTGGGCAGTAAAGGGCGATGGCGTGCGATGCCACTCAGCACATGACGCGTGGCAGCAGAGGAGAGAGGAAACCACTCTCCATCGCGTGTTATCATCTCGACACTTCGTGGACGCGGGGAGAGCGAACACCATCCGATCGTGGCGGAGATGATCGGACGGTGGGGATTTGATCGCGTGGGTCTCCTTGTTGGGCATGACGAGAGCCCTTGGATCAAGGTGCGGCGATCGACGACCGTAATTAAAAGGCGACAATGGGTTATGGAAGCGCGAGGTCATGTGGATACGTTTTTATGGGGGTTTAAGCTTTGCGCTCGGGGCTTGAGGAAACAAGGGTTTATGCCAGTTTTTAGAGGAAAAAATAGAGGTATCTGGGTTGAAAAAGAGTAAGCGGAGTAAAGGAGAAGAAGGAAGATGACCGTTGTGGGCTTTCTTTTGAGCATGATCCATCTAACCAAGCTTATCCCTGCCTTCCAAAAACTATAGTTATGTAGCAAAGCTAACAAGGGCTAGTGGTCCATCAATGGTGTATGTATGATTGGAACGTTCACTTAATAAAAGATCAGAGTCGGAACATTTTCATGCACATGTTGTGAACATAGTAGGACTAGTCTTGCTATGTTTTCAATGCATATTATTTAACTTACGCTTATGCTTATGAACTATTTCATTTGCATTGGTACGAATATCGTTGAATGCATGTTGTTGTTTAATTCCATCACTGTTAACTTGTGAGCTATTTCACAAATTAGGTTGTGATGTAATTTATGCTCGTGTTTTCCTTTCAAGTTGCATACTATTACATGCTTCTAAGTGGCTAACTCATTTTTCGTTTCATGTGTTAAAACCTTCATGCTCTGCACTTGACCTTCTGCAGGGTCCCACACTTGTTCTCACCAAAGTTGTTATGACCTACCCTAGGTCTTCTAACTAAACTAAATTTATCAATTTAATTGAAAAAGAATAAGAAGGGAAATAGCCTATTAATAGTTAACATTTATTTGATTATAATATACAAGTAATAAATTTTAACAACATAACAAACAAGTAATAAATTTTATTTGCAATGATTTACATAAGTAATCAACAAATGGGAGAATACTTGTTCCAGTAGCTTGGTTGTGGTGCTCTTGACTCTGTTGGGATGCTCATCTTGGTTACCGAACTGAATTTATCTCCCATCCAACTAGGAATGATTCTTAGCTTAGGAAACCTCCACAAGTTCCCTAGCCCTCCGAGCCCAATTCAAACTAGTTGTAATGTGTCCAAGTTAAAATCAACACTCTCCAAAAGATCCAAGTTTGAGTTCTCTCATTTTTCTCTTCATTCTCTCCCTTTTGTTTCTCCACATTCCTCCCCAAAATAAAATCCCCCAATTCCAAAATAAATACCAAGGATCCCCTTTCCTATCATCCTCCTTCTCTTTTATGTATCTTCCTCCCATCCACCTCAACCACCTATCATTAATGTCATGACTACCCCCTCATTCTTTTATTTTAATATCTTTGACTTTTCTTACCATACCTTATCCAAAGTAGATTTGAGAAGACACCTTGGGAATAGAATATAGATATTTAATTTATAAATAAATTTGGAGAAGATCATATCTTATCTAAAGTATATTCGAAAAGATACCTTGGGAATAGAAACATGAATATTTAATTTTAGAAATAAGTTGGAGAAGACCATATCTTATCCACAAGTAAATTTGAGAAGACACCATGGGAATAGAATATGGAAATTTAATTAGAAATAAATTGGAGAAGACCACATCTTATCCAAAAATAGATTTGAGAAGACACCTTGGGAATAGAAATATTCATATTTAATTTAGAAATAAATTGGAGAAGACCATATCTTATCCAAAAGTAGACTTTAGAAGACACCTTGGGAATATAATAATTAAAGTCATATTAGTAAAATAAAATTACATATTCACGAGTGTAGGTTTATACCAATATTACTTAATAAATGTAAGTCAAAATATGCAAGGTAATTAAGTACTAATAAAAAGTTTCCTAATAGGATCAAGTAGGGAATTACATACACCTCTCCTTTAGAAAACTTTGTTCTGAAGTTGGAGTGAAAATGACACAAGGAGTTCGAAAGAAGTTTCATAATAAGGCGTAACAAAACAAAGAGATATATAGTATTCAAATTAAGTAAGTTAATCATTGATACGACTTCCCATCAATAGTATCTAACTAACCTATAGACTCGTATCCTTCCTAACCTACTTCCGCTCCCATCCTATCCATCGTCTACTGCAATATACTTTGGCATCGACCATACTGATCTAACCACTAATAAAACAAATATGGTGGAAGCATTGACTATACTGACCTAAATTCTACAGCAGGAAACTGGTAATCGTCATCACACATCTAGGGGATCATGTCCATCGCTTCCCTCCCACGATTCTAGGCTTGGAGGTTACACAGTGGGAAATGCCTCCAATTCCCTCCAATCCGGTTTGTGAGATTCATCATACATAATGTTGTAGAATAGATACATGAAAAACATCATGAGTTTTATGCAAATGGGGTGGAAGTACAAGACCATAGGCGACTGGTTCAATCTTCTCCTTGATTTTAAAAGGTCCTATAAACCAAGGTGACAACTTTGTCCCTTTCCCAAACCAAATGGTGATTTTTTTGGGTTCGATATGAATAAAAACTTGGTCTCCTACTTCCTAACTACGATGAGTCCTATATGCATCAGCATAACTATTCTATCTATCTTGTGCTTCATTTAACCTTTGTCGATTTTTTCTTACGAGTTCCCCCATTTCTTGCACCAATTTTGGCCCAACTATTACTTGAGCCTCCAACTTTTCCCAACTCAATGGTGTCCTGCATGGCCTCCCATATAGAGCTTGATAAGGAGGCATCCCAATGGAACTATGGTAACTATTATTATATGCAAACTCTACCAATGGTAAGTACCTTCCCCACTAAGTCTGATTATCCATGACATACATTCTGAGCATGTCTTCCATAACCTGATTTACTCTTTTAGTTTGCCCGTCTGTTTCTGGATGATATGCAGTGATCAAGTTCAATTGAATCCCCAATGTTTACTGCAACCTTGTCAAAAACCTATATGTAAAGCAAGAGTCTCTATCAGAAATGATCTTTATGGGTAACCCATGTAGTCAAATTACTTCTCTTATAAAAACTCGTGCCACATTAGTAACATCATAAGTGTCTCTCACTAGGATGAAATGGGTACTTTTGTTCAATTTATCAACTACAACCAATATAGTAGTGTGCCTCTGTGAATTGAGTGGAAAACCCACAGTAAAATCCATAGAAATGACCTCTCATTTACACATAGGAATGTCATGCGGTTGTAGGAGTCCTGTTGTATAGAAATGATCAGCCTCCACTCGTTGACATTCAAGATATTTTAAGACAAAATGGACTATGCCATGCTTGATGCCTACCCAAAAGAAGAATTTATTCATGTCTTCATGCATCTTCTTCACTCGAGGATGTGTAGAATAGATTGATCTATGTAACTCTTCGAGGATGGTTCTTCTTTATCCCTTTCCTTAGGGATGTACATTCTCCCTTGAAATATCAATAATCCATTTGGTTCAAGGACATAACCCTCAAACTTTAGTTCTATATGCTTCCCACTCTGGAGCATTGATATAACCTTTAGAAACTAACTATCTTCAAATAGTTTTTCCAACACACATTCCCTCAATTTTACCCTCAAGGGTACTATGGAGAAGATTTTTGGCCTCCTTCTTAGTACATCAGCCACCACATTCTCCATTCCCTTAATGTATGAGATCCAAAAATCATACTCACTCATGAATTCGCTCCATCACCTCTCTCTATCATTCAAATCCCTCTGAGTGAAGAGGTGCTTCAAGGTCTGGTGGTTAGTTCTTACCTCAAAGCTTCTCCCAACAAGGTAGTGTCTCTACAGCTTTAAAGCTATCATCATTGTTGATAATTATAAGTCATGGGTAGCATACAACTCTTCATGTTCCTTAACCTTTATGGATTCGTAATCTACTACTCTACCTTCTTTCATCAAAACTTCTCCCAATCCTTGCTTTCAAGCATATGTGTAGACAATGAAGTCATTTTCTATGTTAAGCACCTGAAGGATTGGAGCACTAGTTAGTAACCTCTTTAGTTTAGTGAATGCAGTTTCACATTCATATGTCCATTCATATCTAACCCATTTTTGTTGTAATGTGATGATGGGTTTTTCAATCTTTGAAAACCCTTCCACAAATCTAGGATAATAACCTACTAGCCCTATGAAACTACACACCTCATAAGCATTTTTCGGTACTAGCCAATCCATTATGGCCTTTACCTTTTCTGGGTCAACTAAATCCCTTCTCCTGAAATGATGTGCCCAAGATAATGAATTTTCTTCTGAAAGAAGGAACATTTTGACAATTTTCCATTCAACTGATTCTCCCTTAAGTAGGTCAATACAAACCTTAGGTGCTCTTCATGATCCTTTTCATTCTTGGAATACACAAGAATATTGTCTAGAAAGACTTGCACAAATTGGTCTAAGTACTTCCTGAACACACCATTCATGAGACTAATGAATATTATTGGTGCATTAGGCAAACCAAAGGTGCAACTACCAACCTGTAGTGCCCAAACCGAGTCCGAAATGTAGTTTTTGGGATGTCACCTTACTTAATCCTCAGTTGGTGGCATCTCAATCACAGATCGATCTTTGAGAAAATTGTTTCTCCTTTCATTTGGTTAAATAGGTCACCTATTCTATGTATCGGATACTTATTCTTTATTGTGGCTCAATTCAAGTCCCTATAATCTATGCATAGCCTTAAGGAACCATCCTTCTTCTTGACGAAAATCACTAGTGCACCCCAAGGTGAAATACTAGGTCTAATAAATCCCAGGTCTAAAAGCTCTTTTAACTACATCTGCAATTCACAAATTTCTAGAGTTGTCATCTTGTAGGGTGTCTTAGATATGGGTTCTACACTAGGTTTTAGGTTGATTGTGAAATTGATCTCCCTCACAAGAGGTAATCTAGGCAATTATTTAGGAAAAACATCCTTTAACTCTGAGAAAACTGGGTGTTGATCTAGGGAGGGTCCTTTCTAGTCACTTACAACCTCGACCACATATAGTTTACAACCTTGTCGGAGACATCATTTTCCCTTCATCATGGAGATGAATCATAGAGACATTTATCACTTGATACCACAAATATCAATTAACCTACCTTCATCATCTAAACAAATCACCTTCTTTTTGAAACAATGTACCAAAGATCGATGAGCTTCTAACCCGTCCATTCCAATAATTACATCGTGTGTCCCCAATGTTGTGATGTATACCTCCAGCTTAGTTGTACACACCCCAAGGTTCATCTAACATTGGTCAACACTAGGTCCTACTTCGTTTTTATCCCAAAAGCCAATCCGACTTGTTTAAAGTCATTGTGCTCATAGGTTGCCAACCCACATTTTTATAATGCAACTAGTGAAATGAAATTATTTGTAGCACCAAAATCAAACAAAATTTTAACTTTTATATTGTTTATCATACCCGAGGTTTCTACCATGACATATTGGTGTTCAACTTGTTGGTTATCAACTGTATGCATATATTTTATGGTGGTTGCTTGCTTCCCCCATTGTTTCTTTTCCTTCTCTATGGTTGTTACCAATTGGTAACTCAGGACATTTTCACTGGTAATGATGTCCCCCACATCCCCAATAATTGAGGTGAGGTAGACTCTGAACAGAATTTTGTGGAGTTCTTTGAAAAGAGCTCCTTCTCTTGAGACCCCTACCCATAATTATGGCTCCTCGTGTATTCCCATGATTTGCATAAGTCTTCAAATCTATCGGTGAAGCTGCACTGGAAACCATTGAAATCTCCACTGTCAGTTCTATGGGTACAACCCTATTTCCATATGGCGGTGGCCTCAAACTTCCTCCCCCTGAGAAGGTATGAGGGGCCTTCCCCATAAACCTTGGTTATTGTGGAAAAATGGTTTTGTTTCCACCTTTTAAATCTAAGTTCTCTTCAACATAACGAACATGTTCAAAAACTTCTACAATTGAGGATGGTTTCCACAACCACACCATTGCCTTAATCTTAGAGTTCAATCCATAAATGGAATGATCCGCCTGGCACTGACGAATATCCATGTAGGATACATACTTGACCAATTTCATGAATCTAATCTCATATTCTTCTACCATGCGGTTTCCTTGTACCAAAGCATGGAAGGCTCCTACTTGTTGTTCTTCATAATATGTTGGTAGGTAATTTGTTTTTAATCTCTCCTCAAATAACTCCCATTCAACTACGTCTGGAGTGAGGTGTAGTTGACGCTCTAAGTTACCCCACCAAGAACTATCTCTGATTTGGCATATTTCTATTTTATCTTTTGAATTGGAAGTATAATCTCTTAGTGTGAAGCACCTTCTCATTCCTTCTAATCAAACTTCTTCTCGTTCGCTAGCACGACCTCCAACAAAATATCAGAGCTTAATCTTTTGGAGCTCCCTAGTAATGTCCTCGATTGGAGGCCCTCTATTAGAGTCTCTTGATCCCTCGAGATTGCCCAACCCTTATGTAGGGTGCTCCACTTCCACCTCAGTTGTTTGGCACACTCTTAAAGTCTCATTAATTACTTCTAGGGAACGCAATATGAGAGCCAACTCTGGCGATGGAAATGGGTTATTTGTAGGAGGTCCTTGTGATGATCCTCCTTGACCTCGATTTTCCTACGTCTTCACCATTTTGAAATGTTCATTTTCTATTCCACACGATACTTGTTAATGCAACTTAGGACTTGTCCAACCCTAGTCGACTCACACACATATATAAAATGAGGCATAAGTTTTTCTTTTAATATGCTCGTAAATGAGCATTACTAATAATGATCAGATCCACAAGGATTTATTAAATCCTCTCATGTGTGAGCTCCTACAAATTTTCTCTTAATAATAGCTAGGTTATTAGTGCAATGTACCTATCAGTCACACTCTAATGCTTTATTAACACCAAATTACTTTCTTTAGTTACCATAATTATTTATTTAATAAATTAGTTTAATATACTCAAATATTAGTTTTCTCTTGGTGGCTTTAAAAATACTCATCTAAAATGAAATTTAGAACCATCCTTGTGTACTCACCAATAAACCATTAATCCTATTTCAAGTAGCAATTTAAATATAAAGAAGAGCTTTTACTAACTCTCAGACACATATTTCTTTCTTAGACATAGAAATATCAAAACCATTCACACAATATTTACTTTTGAAACTAAAATGGGAAACCAACACCAATGGTTGTTGAGATTTTATTGGACAATCTTTTGACTATAGTTCTTTGGCTCTTTGAGCATGCTCTCCACCCAAAATGTCCTTTGAGAGTGAAAGTACAAAAGGTAATGGATAATTCTTTTTCTCATACCCACATATATATATATATATATATTAGAATTATATTTATTCAACTTTTATAAATTATACATATCCATTTTACTCAAAATTTACTTAATACATAGTACATTTGTTTAATAAATAATATGCACTTTACATCAAAACAATCAATACTAATATGTATTATTCTATTTCAATTTATACAATACTAATTTCAAACTAAATAATATTAACAATTCATTTGTGATACTAATTTCAAACTAAATAATATTAACAATCCATTTGTGTATTCCCTTAAGGTGACTACAATCAATTATTTATTTATATATATAATTATAATTATAATTTACTTGTCATTCTATATATAAAATAACATAAAAATAAAACAATAATATCAAATATTATTATTATTTTCCATTTAAATGTGAATATATAATGATACCATGTATAAAATGTTTGAATGTTTGAGATGAATAATATAATAAATATTGTTTCTTTACTAAATATTCATGATATCTTAAGTATATATTATTATATTATAACTAATATATATATAGATATATTAATCTATTTTAAAATTAAATATATATATATATAATCTCTTTTTAAATTAAATAAATTTATTCTACTTTTATATATTATAATTTTAAATTCCCAATTAATAATTATATAAATTTTTATTATTGACTTATAACAAGTTTGATATGGTTCTTGTCCACTAGTTACTTTTCCATTTCACCTATTATCACAAATTTGGATAAGCATAATTTTTATCAACACTTTATATATGTTATCAAGGAAAAACCTTTCAGGAAAAACCTTTCAAGAAAAACCTTTCTGTTAGTAAATGAAATGTTGTGTATTTATATATAAATGAAGTAACACCTAAAGGTAAAAGTTCCCATTCTCCACTCTTTCCATAATATAAAGTATACCCACCACTCCATAATAATAAAAAAACAAAATATTATTTTTACTCACGTATAATTGTTTTATTAACCTTATTCGGTATTTAGACTACTTTATGTCTATTTAATAGATAAAATTTTGAATAGGCATAAATAATAAGAGATTTAGAAAGAAAAGACAAGTAGAAGGTACAAAATCATTGAGAGATATAATTATAATATAAAACAATGAGATATGAAAACAATTTTGAATTATTAAAGGTTGATGAAAGAATTTGGTGAAGTGTGAAACCAGAGGGTGGGGAAGGGTCGGTCTATATTTCATATTTTAAAATATTTTATTACACCTTTTTCCTATAAGGAAAAGATTTAAACAAACTTTCAAAACTAGTTTGTCTTACTTTGTTGTTTA
Source organism: Pinus taeda (assembly GCA_000404065.3). NCBI lineage: Eukaryota > Viridiplantae > Streptophyta > Pinopsida > Pinales > Pinaceae > Pinus > Pinus taeda. The sequence goes on from APFE030605744.1 coordinate 58,635, forward strand.
AATAAAAATGTATTTCTTTCCTCACTTTATTAGTTGGATGTTTGGTTGAATCACTCTCGGTTGAGATAAGAAGCTCAACTTCACATCGAGAGTGACAATTTCTTTAATTAAGAATGGTCTTTCACAAATTTTATCACGGATAGATGATATTTGTAGTCGGACTCACTAGGATTGCTGCAATTGCTACTTGTTGGTTAGACATGTGGATTGACGCTAGGATTTACGAAAGAACTTGAGAGAGTTGGTAGAATACGAAGGTTGCTCCCCTTTAGGCGAGAGGAGAAGAGTTGGCTATGCCTACATTTCTGGAGGCACCAAAGGTGATGTAGATTTCTAATATATCATCATACAAGAATTACAATAGTTTTGGGATAAAGACCAGAAAGTAACGTTGTGAAGATCATGCCGGATTATGGTCCTTCAATGTTATCATTCATGACTACATGTGAGAAGCATTGCATACCTTGTCGGTGGCTCCACTTTCGACAAAGAGTACGAGAGTGGATTAGGATAGTTGTATTGGCTAGCGTTGATCTTTTAATCAAAATTTAGTAGAATTTTTTTTATCACTTATTTTGTGAATAGTATAGTCTAATTGAAATTTAGTTAAATTTTAGATTTTAGCTTTTAGATGCTGAATATGTAGCTTTAATCAATTGGATAAAAATTGCTAAATTTCACGAAAATTAAATTGAAAAATAAACCCATATTTCCAGAAAATAAACAAAATAAAAATAAAAAACCAAAATGGTCCTCGGCCCCCCATTAAGGAGTGCCATATTTAACACTGAAGTATAAGTAGATTGTTTCGGCTGAAATGACATAATAGCTCAAATAAATTGAATGAGTACTTTGTCTCGGAGAACTTATTCCATTTCAATGCCAAGAAGAACTTCCATGATTGTCCTACCAAGGAGAAGGAATGAGGTGTCAACATCTGAACTCTAGCTACCTACTCACCAATATCCCTTATCACCAGTAGAGGAGAAACATGGAAAAACTAAACATTCCATATCACGAATCTAGTGCCCCCCATACCTCAACTCATGTTAGTCTAAGAGGGGTAAAAATTTCACATGCTCTAGATAGGTTTCGTGGCACGATTCATAGTAAGGTTTGCCTCAGCTCTCCTTTGCTCAAATTATCCAATGCCCTTCAAGAAATTAACTAGAAACAAGAAAATCACACTACTAATATTGATGATAGCTTCACAGTTGCTTCATATTTTTCATTGGATCAAAAGCCACAACCAAATGAGATTAGTCGTCATATGCATTTGAGAAATATGAGAACATGGGGAATTCATTCATCTGCAAGGGCTCATGATCAAAGGGTTTTGTGTGGAAATAAGACAAACTTGAGGTCTATTATGGAAGACACGGAAAATGAAACAAGGAGTGGGAAACTAGACAGTGCAGGTATTTTTATCCAACAGATGAAAGCAATCCTAGTTATAAGGAAGCTAAATAACTTCTTCTAGACATATTTGATGACTATTTGAGTATGCAAGGTCTTCGCCCAGCTGACTGTAGGGGTGTAAAAGAAGGAAATTTGGCTTGAAAGGAGACATGCAAATGGTTCCCTTTGTAGGTTCATTTTTATTATACTTTAGGATAGTTTCTTGTATTTTCTTTCAATGTAACACATTGAATATGTATTATAGTTATAACGATGCCTATAAAACACAACTTTATCATGCCTTTCTTACTATTTTATTGGCATCCAAGGTTATAAAGAGTTGTAACATTTTCAATCTTAAAAAAAAATAAGTTATATAAAGAGGGCCATATATAATAATAATAATTATTATTATTATTATTATTATTATTATTATTATTAAATATATATCACATATATTAGCAAATCATAAAAGTAATAAATGAATAATAAATAAACCCTCTTTTAAGTACAAGTTTTATTTTTCACATAATTTTTATAATAAATACTGGCTTACAAGTAATTATGAGGGTTACAAACTCTTCTAGCGGAGATTTGGGTCTAGTGGGTTTTTGGGTCTATATTTTGATACCAGATGTGAGGAACTACCCTAGGTATTCTAACTAAACTAAATTTATCATTCAATTTAAAAAAAATAAGAAGGGATATAACCTATTTATAGTTGACATTTATTTGATTATAATACACATGTAAAATTTATTTAACAACATAATAAAAAAGTAAGAAATTTCATTTGTAATGATTTACATAAGTAATCAACAAATTGAAGAATACATGTTCCAGTAGCATGGTTTGGGTGCTCCTGACTCTGTTGGTATGATCCTCTTGGCTACCCAACTGAATTTACCTACCAACTAACTAGGAATGATTCCTAGCCCAGGGAACCTCCACAGATTCCCTAGCCCTCCAAGCCCAAGTCCAACAAGTTGTTGTACAAGTTAAAACCAACACTCTCCAATAGATCCAAGTTTGAGTTATCTTATTTTTTCTCCATTCTCTCCCATTTTTTTTCCACATTTCTCCCCAAAATAAAATCCCCCAATGCCAAAACAAAGACCAAGAATCTCCTTTTCTCTCATCCTCCTTCCCTTTTATGTCTCTTCCTCTCTTCGACCTTAAACACCTATCATTAATGTCATGATTACCCCCTCATCCTTTTTATTTTAATATCCTTGATTTTCCTTACCATATCTTATCCAAAGTAGATTTGAGAAGACACATTGGGAATAGAATATGGATATTTAATTTAGAAATAAAATGGAGACCATATCTTATCCAAAAGTATATTCGAGAAGATAACTTGGGAATAGAAATATGAATATTTAAATTTATAAATAAATTGGACGAGACCATATATTACCCACAAGTAGATTTGAGAAAACACCTTGGGAATAGAATATGGATATTTAATTTAGAAACAAATTGGAGAAGACCATATCTTATCCAAAAATAGATTTGAGAAGACACCTTGGAAATAGAAATATGAATATTTAAATTAGAAATACATTGGAGAATATCATATCTTATCCAAAAGCGTATTTGAGAAGACACCTTAGGAATAGAATAATAACAAATAATAAAAGTCGTATTAGGAAAATAACATTACATATTCACAAGTGTAGGTTTATACCAATATTACTTAATAATTGTTAGTCAATATTGCAGGTTAATAAAGTACTAATAAAAATTAGCTTGATAGAATCAAGTAGCGCATTACAAAAGTCACTATACAACACTTTATGTGTTATTGTAGCCAAGGCACATCATTAAAACCCATTGCGTCGACAACCAAGTCATATTCCAGATGGAACTCCTACACCAAATGGTTTAATTGGGACTTCATATCAGGAAGATCCCCTGAATGTTGGTGGCTCCAACACCATCAACACCATCTTTCTCCAAAATAATATTTGCCCCTTTACTTAATATCACCAAAATTAGGCAAAATTTCCATGCTCGCAAAATTGAGGATATTACAGTCACCAAAAATTGCTTCTCCTCACGCAATGTCAGAACAAACACTCCCTCTAATTTCTAATCACAACTATCATCACCAGTAATAATAGGGTCTCAAATGTGCCATTGATTCAGCCCTGATCTCTACATTGCCTGATCATGAAGGAATCTCCCAATATGAGGATCACAAAGCATCTTGATCAATGTGAAGCACCCCTTTCCCCACTCACCATCCAACCATATATAATCTCCAGAACCCTCTACATGATATCAATAAGTAGAGCATCATGATAATGTAGGACTTTGTCCAACTCTCTATGAAGTTTCCCTAAGAAGTAGTCCACATCATGCACACCAAGAATAAACACCTGAAGATGCATCCCAATCCCTATGGGGAAAAATTCTATCCTACATGAGATCCTCCCGATATCCCCTTCCTGACCAACATGCCATGCTATTGAAGTCCCCCATGCCATTAGAGATTCATTGAAGCCCAAAGGAAAATCTGAGTGATCTCCCTTTATAGCAACCAGCTCATCCCTAAAGATTGTTGAGTTGTCTAGTGTTGTGATGCTTGGGTCCCATGATCGTCTCATAAAAGTTCCACCATGATGTCATTGTGCCACTCTGAATCAAATAGGCTTCCCATCATGTGCACACTACAGCATCCTCCCCTGAAACCTGGAGGCAAAATATTGACGAAGCCTAAGATTATCCTACCCAAGTGTCTCTATTATGTCAATATGTACCGACCCATTCCTAATCTCGATCTTGAGATGCAATTGAAGAAGCCTGCCTCGCCAAATAATGGAGGCCTCATAGATCCCCCATGTGTCAACCCCAAAGTGAGTTAGATCACCCTCTACCATTGTCCTTCTCTTCACAATATGGAGTGTCATGTCAACCAACTGAATCCCTGGATCCCCTAGCCATACTTGCTACATCATAACTCTAACAACTGCTAGAATTTTTTTATGCCTTGTCCCCAGTCCCTGCATGCAACCTACACATAAGCCCCATATATCATGGCCTAATCTAATACATCCTAAACTTCCATATGAATGCCACTACATATTACTAATGATTGTTGGAATCCACATGTGTCAAATAACTACCCCTTAAAGGAAGTCAATAGATGGGTATCTGATACTCACAATCGACTCAACATATGTGTGAAAATTTTAAAAACTAGAATCCTATTGCATAAACTAGAAATTATTCTCCTAATTATTAATTAAATTTAACAATTTATTTATTGTTTCCTACAACATATACTGAATAACTGACACTGCAACCTACACAAATAAAATTACGGAATAATAAACTTTGGAAGAAAGGTTAGCACACGCACATGAAATAACACACTTATTTTTTGACAAAAGTCCTCGGAAAAACCCAACTTGGGAAAATTGGTGCAGCGACTAAGGGTTTTAATATTAAGCAGCAATGAAATAATCTATGTACAACTGGATGCTGAAACTAACAATGCTATAGAGAAATACTGGCAAGAAAAAATCTAGTGACGAAATTTCCTCACTCCACTAGAAAATTTGGGCTCTAACCTTAGCTCCAGGTGAGACATTCAAATTGGCTCTACGTAACCACTGCATCACCCAAGCATAGTCACTTCTACACTCAGCTCAAAATGGCTTCTCCTCAATACATCTGGTCTGCTATTGTCTGGGAAAATGTCTCTCCTGGCCTCTGGAACCTCTGTCTAGCTGCTGGCACTAAAACTTTGCTTTTCCCCAACAGATTCGTAACTACCTCTAGAGACTACTACGTTGCCCGAACACCAGCCTCACCATGGCTCTTCTCCCTCTTTGCAAATGCACTCACTAGATCTGGAAACCTTCCTCTTGCTTCACTGTCTTTACCCATCTCTCACTACTTCAATCTCACTATCTCTCTCTCTCTAGCAACTGATTGTTGTTACTTTGGAAATTGATATGCTAAGAAATCAAACTATTCAAGTGTATTCTCCAAGTGTCGATCGACTTCTTCTTACAATCCTTTGTTAGGACTCCAATGTTAAAGATTAAATATTAATCGATGGCTAGGATTAAACTGAAGTCAATCCGTGTGAGTTTCTAGATCATTCACACCTTGACTTAATTAATTCTAATTAATTAACCATATTCCCTAAGTTTAGACTTAGGAAATATTTAAAAACTGGTTAATAATCTAATTAAGTCATTTATAGGTGGAATTTCCCAAAACGATTTATGGGTTTTGGAGATCTCGTCTATTCTAACCTCTCCACAAAATTTCGTAGCTAGAACACATCTGATGCTACACAAACTAATTGTATGCAGTACTGACCTGCTCTTGCCAACCATCACCACTGAGTCTGCCATCTTCCCTCTCAATAATGTGCCAATATAATGTCTGGAGGTCAAACACATATTGGAAAGCTTCCTCAGTCATACATGGTATCCTTTACTCATGCATGGTCCTTACGTGCCCTGTGGAAAGAGTGACATATGTCTCCCTCGTGACCAACTCCCCAGACATAGGCTCACGGATGAATGATATGCCATCCCTGCAGATGATCACCTCATCCCCCAACCTGTGGTTTCCAACTCATGCACTGACCCAATTCCACCACTAAGAAGTCTCTCCCCTAGTATATTGAGTTTCATCCCAATATTTCAGGTGAGCTCCCAGTCTTTCATTTCTTGCGCTTAGAGTGTCAAAGGACAACAACCAAATCTTTTGTGCCTGTAAGTGATGTATAAGAGGGACAAGTGTGTGAGTCCCCATGGGTACCATTGAGTACCACTCATCTACGCCCCCTTTGATCATGCGTGAACTACACCCAAAGGTATGCCTGAATTCTTCATCCATAAGCCTCCCTAGAGGCAACCCTCCAACACCTTGTTGTGCAGCATCATATTCCCCTGCATCCCACTGGGTATCCATATACTCCTTAACCTGGCACTATACCCTGAGGCCTATCCCTGTACAACACTGGATACCTCGTGCTACTTCTTTACCATCATGTATCATCTCATATCCTACTTATTTCACTATACCCGACACTCCCCACGTCTACTCGATGTGATGTGAGTGACTCAATGCAAACCAACATGCTACATCAAACAACCACTCATCTCCATGCTTCTCTGCAAGCCACTTCTCATCACTTCCTACCTCTATACAACACTGGGTGCTAAGGTCTAAAATTGGGTCTGTATGCATCAGGTCACATCCCTCTACATAAAAATTTGCTTTGTGGCATATCTCTATGCACCCCTGGGTACCACTACCTACTACCGTACCATCTTGTATCATATTACATCCTTCATGCCCCAACGCATCCACCACTCTCCTATTAATCCCTCCATGATGTGAGTTATATCTCCTCATCTCCCTAGATAGACCTAAGCGGTCTAACTCCTCACATGCTAACATGAATGACACTACTAATCCTATCCTCGGTAGTTCAAGTGTCCAATATATCACTGGGAGAGCATGGTCTCCATACAATACCCTATCTGGTGGCCTGTCGATGCCACCTTCTCCTATCAACTTCTTCTAGAGTAGGCTAATCATCCTACAAATGCCCAACATCCATGAAAACTCATGAACTCTACTTGATCCACTGCCAATCCATCTAGTCACTAGTGTTTTCGGGAACTCTGAATGGGATATGAAAAGGTATGTGCACCCAAACACCAAGCCTGTCATGAAACTACTACCATCACGTACCGTCTCCATGATGTGATGGCGAATCCCATCTAGATCCCAACAACATTCTAGCCCTTGAGCCCCTCTGGTAAATAATAGCCTTTATTGATCTGTGGCCATGGATGCATCTAACCTCCTAGCCAGATCCATTGGATACCAACTCAATATCTCTCACCATCCAACCATGAGAGAGGGATTAAATGCACAAACAACTATACACAAAACAAGTGCTCCATCCCGCAAATGTTTCACCCTGTGTAACTCATGTCGCCTCATCTCGCTAGTTTGGCCAAAACATGTAATATGCCTAGGTAACACAGACTCTCTCTCACCAACAAAAGGAGGCATCCCAATAATGTTGTAAGTACCCATTGATGTATGCCTGAAGGGGATTTTCATCTGAAAGCATGACAATTATGCTAGATGTCGATGCACCTAATTGATCCTCATAGATGGTTGACTCCAAGGATGGTTACTCATCCTCTTCCACCATGGCCACAACATGAGCCTCTAACTACCCCTTCACGGATAACTCATCATGCATAACATCCTCAACAATCAACGATAGGTAGCTACCATCTAGAAACTTCATCACAGATCTGGATGCCTCTATATCTATTGGCTCCTCATCAAAGGTGGATATGTCTCTAGGAACCGCACCAATATGATGTATGTTGTTATCACCTGAAAAATCGGACACAACCCCAAACACCTCATCAATGGATACCTCAACAACATATGACACCTCCTCGATGGTTGACACCTCTATGTCTCCTGGCACCTTGTCAATGATTAGCCCTATGGGTGTGTTTTCTAATCTCTACCCCAAGGTGTCAACCAGATCTATCAAAGGAATCTCCAACAAGGGTGACTCATGTGTCACACTAGATGGATCAACATGCTCCTCCCACTTTGGTGTTCCAAAAACCTAATGCTCAACCTCCTCCTTAGACTCTTGATAGCTAAAGAAAGGCCTCCACCAAAAAAAGTGGCCACTAGTCTCACCCTCTAATTGTCCTTGTCTTGTTTGCTACTTTTGAGGAGATTTGATCCCCCGATTTCGTCGACCATCCCCACAGAATGTAGATGGTTGCACCCCCATAGCCTACGCACCATTAGTGTCTCTGTTTTAAGGATGAGGATGGATTTGGTCCAAAAACTTCCTCAACTAAGCCAATCTCTCATCGTTCCAGCATATTCCACCTTAGAATTCCTACATACTAAAACTTTCTTGAGCCATGGGTTGTCTATCGTTTAATCTGTCACTGTGCATATGCTCAAATCTTCCATGATATAGATGGATACCCCACAACTGGCCAAGATCATGGCTCTGATATCACTATACTGTTCCAAAAAGAAAATAACATTGATAAACAAAGTAAAATACACATGTACAACATAGAAATATTTAAAAAACAATCAAACACCCACAATTTGCACCAAAATTGCGCCAAAACTCATCCATTTTATTATATATGGAGAAGAGTACAATACATAAAATGATTGCACCTCGGATTTACGAAGCAAGCTAGAAAATCCCATGTGAGAAAAATGCTACCCAGATGTAAAGGAAAGGCTTCTCCTCATTGTTTAGCACTGGCCTTAGAAATTCTACAACTATTTCCTGGAAGAAACACCTATTTAAGCCTCCAAAAGTGCTCAAACAATTCCGCTTAAGTAAGCTTGAGCTCTCCACCTAAAACCCATAAAAACCCAGAAAGAGTTTGAGAAAATTCCACTGACCACTCAGGACCCAAAATTCAAGCTGATAACAATAAATAAGATAAAATCATGTTCATGAACAACACCCAAAATATACACATAAATTGGAACCAAAATTGGGTCTTTATATTAAATTCTGAGCTAAATAAGTACAATATAGTGAGGGAAAGAGGAGCCTAGGCTTGCTATAGCAAGCAAGCAAAAACCCAAGTTAGAAATCATTATCAAAGTGCTCGAACATCATCCCAACTAAGCTCTGCATAGACCCAATCAATTCTTACTCCTACTTCTGTAATAAAATGGTGATATATGCCACTCTTGTGCTCATAACCTCCTAAAATTGTAACTGGTGCCTCTCCACAATTTTCTCAGCAAAACCCATAAAGGAATTTGTCCCAAACCTACCACCCGGAAAACACACAAAATGGTGCAGATTACCAACTAGCTAGTAAAACACACTAGTGAAAGGAAGGGGATTTCTGGCTTGAATACCACATGGAAAATTATGCAAATTTAATCAGAACCTCCTCTCCATATACCCATAAAAACCCAAAAAGGGTTGGGCCTCATTCCAATCTTTTGAAATTACCCCCAACTTGTGTGAGCTCCATCTCAGCTAGGTAATTCATATTGCCTGAGAAATAGCTGCCAAATCCCTCCAAAAATTCTTGGTAGTCCCCTTTTGAATCCTCAGCCCCAACTCTAGCTCAAGCCTTCACAACCAAGATGCTCCTCTAATGACTCTGTAAGCCCAGTAAAAATACTTTTGCGCTCGGCAAGGAAGAATAAAATTTGGCCTGAAGGAAGTCCCCCAAGCCTACCTACCAAACCACTACAAAAAAATTATTGGATGCCAAGAGAATGTGTCCCTAAATTCCCAAAATGAATTCTGCCATGAAGCTCACTCCCGTAAAATGTATGTGGTTCCTTACTGTGCCCAGCCTACTCCTCAACAGCTCAAATCCCCTGTGAAATCCCTCTAGAGCAGCTCAAAAAATAAAACAAATACTCTCCTAGGGTGACACTCGAAGTTCACCGAAGGTAGAGGTGGAATTCCCAATTGGGAATTCCTTGTGCTAAACAACACTTTTCTTCTTATGCTAAATAGCCACAGGAGAAGATGAAAGGTGAAATGTCATAGTCAAAGGATGATTAGCAAATGAGTCCATCCTTTTTTTATAATTTATCCCCATGCTTCTATACTCCTTTTTTAATTATTATTTTATTTGTGGGGGTCATTTCCACTAAGTGGCTTTTATCTCCATTTTAATAAAATAATAATTTTCCGCCAATCTCCAATAAAATAATACTTGCCACCTTTCTCCAAAATAATATTTCCCCCTTTACTTAATATCACCAAAATTACTCAAAGTTCTCATGGTCACAAAATTAGGGATATTACATTATAACCTTGACAATGACCTTTGAGCTTCTTCATGACTCTTTGACTTCTATTACAGTTCATATTCTATACATGACTCATTACATTCCAATGTGTGGCTTTTCACATTCCACATGTGTCCCTTGGACTTCATTACATAACATTTATTACATAAGACAATTTACAAATGAGATGGTGGCTTAATAAGACAAAATTGACAATGGGACAAAAACTCATCAAATGGATAAATCATTTGCTTCTTGATGGAGTTCACTTGTAATGTAAGTGTATCATGCTCTGAACTCCTGTGAGATGGCTTCGACCCAAACTGGCAAGTCCCCTTTGTAGTGTATCTTCACCTCCAGTGCCTCCGTTTGTATGTTATTGGAGCTTGATTGTACAATATTCCACAACCATGAGAGCTTCATATGTGCTTTAACATAGAAAATTACTCATTGATCATTAAAAAAATTCATATATTATATTTTTTCAAATCATTACTTTAAATTGTTGTAAATTTTATAATATTATTATTTATATATATATATATATATATATATAATACACACACACCACACACACAACATTTTACTCAAATTCAAATTAGTCAAATAATGTTTTAAAAATTATGATTTCCTTATGTTTTTATTATTTTAAAAATATATATTGCAAACCTTAGTGAGAAGTAAACAATTATGTATATACTTCACACTTGTGTAGATTGAAGATAGAATTGAGTGAAATCACATTTTACAGGTTGAGAGAGATTTATAACCACAGATACTATTGGATCCATTACAACTATATTAATTATAACTTACAATTACGTTAGTTATTACTGCACTCGTTTTTTCTTGAACAATCGGATATTACTTGGCATATATATATATAATATAATATAATATATAATACTATAATATAAAAAATAATAATACAAAATCAGTGTTCCTAAAAAATTCGAATTAATATTAGAATACAATATATAGATATAATATTTATCAACTTAACGACCGAATAATTATTAGGTTTTATAATACAATTCTTTTATTTTAAATCTATATATAATTAAATTAAAACAATAAAAAATCTATAAAATTTACACAAAAGTATTTATAAGTTAATTAATCCACCCCAGAATGTAATACAACATTATTTGTAATATCAATTGAATATTAAATGACTAAGATCAAAAAAACCGCATAATGCATTAATTTAATAAATAATATTGACTAAAATATATATATATATATATAAATTGTACCCTCTCCCTCCCCGAGTCAAACATAGCCATTTGTTTCTAGCTATTAGGTTTACCTGTCTCCCTATTTAACCCTCTTCCTAGATCTGTTTCTTCATCATGTCTTGAAGATGAACCACACTTGCTGGTTCGAAACGTGTCGACCCAAATCTTCAATGTGACTTCTTCCAAAAAATTCATTATACATTATGATATGGATCACAGAAGCTTGAATTCAAATTTAAATTATGTTAAAAACTAATTTTTAGGTTACCAAATTATAAATATAAGAATATTAGAATTTCAATTGCAAGTGGGATAGAATCCCTTTTAAATTTATACACCAAAAACCTAGAAATACAATGAGAAATTAATCCACACCATTGTTTATTTTTTAAGTAAGCATGTCTAAATTATATTATTTGAGCCAAATTTACAATATTTATAGCCATTAGTTTCGTCTTTGCCTCCAAGCGAGGAAACCAAAGAGAAAAGACAATATTACTCTGCCCCTAGAGGGGGGAACCAAAGCTTACATTGTTTTTCAAAAAGATGGAACCAAATGATTTGGATGGGATGGAAGGGCCTCATGGTGCCTGCACAGTGGACTGATGAAAGATGATAGTTTCACAATGAGGTAGAGGAAAAATATCCTCAGTCTCTGAATTAGCACTCTTAGGCTAAGTAGCAATGGTGCTACCTGTAACAACCCTCATTAAAAATTCATGTAAAAAAATATAAGACCAAGGTCACGAGACGCATATTCCAAGTTGAATGTTGGGAAAAACATCATAGTGGGTGTTCATTTGGTTTATTATGGCTAAGGGGAAATTCGCAAAAGCTTTGAAAATGAAAAGAGACATTTAATTAGCATTTTATGTAAGAAATAATGGAAAATAGGAGAAAAGGAAGGTGAAAGGTCACAGGTTCCATGTGAGGAGGAAATTGAAGGAAAATAGAGGAAAATGAAGAAAATAGAGGCCTCAATGGTAAAAATGTTTTAGAGGATCTGTTCATGACTTTTGTCAGTTTAACCTTTTGCTAGATCAATTTTGGAGCTCTCTCTCTCTATTCTCTCTCTCTCTCTCATACTCTTGCACATTTAGAGCATTCTTGGAGCACTCTAGCATTAGAGAAAGGAAGGCAAAGGAAGGACAAGAAAGAAAATTGAAGCACAGATGAAGTAAGGAAGAGGTGGATCAAGAAACTAATTTGGGATTACTTGCAGGTATCAAGTTGCATGTATGATTTCCTTGCTAGTTTTAGCATGCATAGTACATGCATGTATATATTTGGTTCTCTTGATGTCATTGGCAGGGGTTTTGCTAGGTGTGACAATGATTTTAGCCTTGTCTTTCCATTTTCGGATAGTCATGGTGTGATGGGGTTCTTTTATTTAGTTAAGTTGCATTGTCAGATGGTTTCAGAACTGGGTGAGATGGTCTCAAGAAAATTCCCAAGGGCCTAGGAATCCCTTGACTGCTAATGGTGAGAAATCCTAAGGGTGGAGATGAGAAAAATCCTCAAGGTATTGGTGAAGAAATCTGGAGGCATCCATGCTTATTTAGGCCTAGTAATCCTTTTGACTGGTAATGGAGGGATTGTGGTAAATCCTAGTTGCATATGGTTCTTTGTTTGGACCTAGGAATCCCTTGACCAGTAATGGTAGGATATATGGTAAAGCCTAGTTGTATAGATAAGGGTTTTGGGCCTAGAAATCCCTTGACCGACAATGGCGAGATATGCAGTAAAGCCTGAGGAAGCCTTGGTTGGTTTTTTTATGAGTCTCACATTCATGCTTGGAATATGGCATAGGGGTGATTCGCTAAAAGAAATATTTAGTTTAGCCCAATCTATGGTCGAGTGGTATGTCTAAATCCCTGACTTGGTTGCATTTTCATATGTTAATAAGACCTATTTTTCCCTTGTATTTCATGAGTAAATGTACTTGTTATTATGTGGCTTTGATGGATGTTCTATATTGTTATTATTTTGGTTATATGTTGGTTATAAACATGGTTCTATGTCATAATCTAATTATCTCTCTCAACATGTTTTGATTAGTAAATGAATGGTTAATGAATGCATGACATAATAGATGATAATTTAGCTATTGAGAGAAGCCATCAGACCTTCTTGACGATTCTCAAATAAGTATGGGATCCCTATGACCATATATGTAATTATGACATGTATATTAAATGTTCATGATGTGTTTGATGAAATGTATGTCATGGTTAGGATGAGTCAGGTTAAGCCCTTGATCAAGTTTCTATTTAAAGGCTTTGCCTTTGGGTCATTCATTGTTATGGAAAGTTTCATTGAGTTCTTGGTAGAGGTCGAGAGACTAGCCTTGAAAAAGTTCCTTACATATCGTGGTTGCAGGCATAGAAATGGGTGAAAAATATTGCATTCGCTCCCTTGTAGGCTTATGCATGTGATTGGAGTTTTATATATGATTTTTTGCAGTGTTGTGCTAGTGTCTGGGAGTCCAAGACATTGAAAGAGAGGTTAAACTCAGGGTTTAGGAACCTAAAAGGGTGGTTTAGCCCTTGGGAGTCTTGTAGCACCTTAGGTAAGTCAGTAAGGATTTGGTTTTACCAATTCCACTTCCTAAAGGTGATCTAGGAGGTTGATTCATATAATAGTAACTCTTTGTCACATATTTACCCTAGTGGACCGGTGAACTTGGCTAAGTGTGGGAGGAGGGTGTTACAAATTGGTATCAAAGATTGTAGGTTCAATCACTTGGACTAGATGGGCTAGATACATGTTGTTATGTGTGCATGGTCATGGTTAAGGTTGCCATGCATGATGGCGTTACATGTCATTTATGTCATCATGATGTTGTTAGTATGTTATCATGTTGATATGTTGGCTGAGATGGAGGAGGAGATGCAGATCATCATAGCTATGTTGCAGCACTAAACCTTGGTGTAAGAGAGGATCATTATACCAATTTGTATGTTGATCATGCATGTATGATGGTTAATTGTTTTTATATGTATTATGGTTACATACATGTCAATCATTATATTGTTGTGGTGGTTACATGCATGATAATTGTTAGTTAATTAGTGCGGTCATATGCACATTTGTCAGATAGTCGTGCATGGTAGTTAGCTTATTGTTATATGTATTATAGTCGTACACATGATGGTTATGTTTATTACATTTAAGATCTGGATTTTATATGTATCATGCTAATCTGGATTGGCCTGTGTAAATGGTCATGGTTATTCAAGTATGAGTCAAAATCTTGTGATATTGTGTCATACTTGTTAGTGTCAGTCTTTCCAGCCTTCCTCCAGTGATCAAATATGCTCTTACAAAGTGATTTTTAAGTGTCAAGGTCAAATTTTGTCATTTCAGTGAGTCTTCAAG
>APFE030605744.1:74189-98846 GCA_000404065.3 Pinus taeda
CAGAAGCTGTGTCCAATCCCCGCACCCAAAATTGCCATCCCCTCAATTTGCCACCAAAAACCCTAAAAACCCCAAATCAACCCTTTTGATCAGTTTACTAGCCTAAAATCAGTGTTACCCTATTGTTCTTCTCATCCATTGAAGATTTTACTGAGATTGACCGGAGAGAGCCTTCTCCTGCCCCATAGGGCTAGCTACGAGGCTAAATGGTTTGATGTTGCCTTGAGGTTTGCCTTTTTCAGCCTGAGGTGAAATTTCAAGCGCTAACAGTACTAATCTGGATTGACTTGTGAAAATGTGATAGACTCCCATGAAATACATTGAGGTATGATTTTGGTTATGTGATCTATTTGCAATATTTAACATGGTATATTTATATCGTATTTGAATGTTTGATTAATTGCATGATATGAGTATGTGTCTATAAGATTGCATGAAGAAATTATCATGTTTTAAGATGGTTTTACTAACACATTATGTGTTGATACAGTTGATATGCACTTGAGTCTAAGTGGGTTCTAGTTTTAGTATTATGATTAATGATTTTTAGTTGATTATGGAAGGGTTGTTAGTCTTGGTAAAGGTTT
Organism: Pinus taeda; assembly: GCA_000404065.3. Classification (NCBI taxonomy): domain Eukaryota; kingdom Viridiplantae; phylum Streptophyta; class Pinopsida; order Pinales; family Pinaceae; genus Pinus; species Pinus taeda. The sequence goes on from APFE030605744.1 coordinate 74,777, forward strand.
ATTTTGAATTAATATACATGATGCATTGATATTTGGAATGTGTGACTGACATGTGCGAATAGTTGCAAGGAAACATGCTTGGCATTAGTGTGACAAGGTAATAGTTTATTTGTTTATATAACTAACAGTTGGGTGATGTTACAGGACATAATAAGACTCAACTGCATCAAGGTAAAAGGTAAAAGAAATGAATTGGGTGAGAATTCCTTTGTCTATCTTTGGAAACCACAAATCCAAACGAATGATTGCTTTGCATGAGTACAGGAAGTCTTCTTAACCTTGATTTTGTCTGACAGTATGTGGATATGTACTATATTTATGAACATGTATTTGAGAGGTATAATATCTGGTTTCTAGTTATTGATGGATCCGTCAAGGGAATTGGAATCCCTTGAGAAATGATAAATGTCCCTGTTTATTTATAGGTCAGCGTGTTGGGTACAATAAGGTAAGGTAACCAGTATATTGTTACGTTTATTTATACAATGGCAGTTATGTATTTATGGTAGTATTATGTAGGGGATTTATTATCAAAAGAGATTGCCATGGAATCTTAGAAAAGGCTCAAGTTAAGATTTTCCTTGGAAATTGTTGATGGCACTGGACCCGCCAACATGTCAAGGGGATCTCCCTGGTAAGAAGTCCCAATTAGACCTCAGGCCCTTTGGTGTAGGAATCCCAGCAGTGGGTCGTAAGGTAATTCCTTGATCGTGATGTCGCATAGAGGCAAGTAAGATAACTCTGTCAGTAGCAAGGGTGTGACTAATGCAGAGAGTCAAGGAATGTGTATGAGAGGTTCCAACACTTCAGAGGGAGAGGAAGGTGAAGGTGAGTTCTAGGTTGAAAGGGATTAGTCCCAACTCGGCTAGGAACACACCACACAAAGGACATGCATAGCTTCCGGCGGAGCAGTCCACTCAGATGCGGCAGTCACAACAACAAGGTAAGATAACACGAACAACACTCACAGATCAGTCTCAGATGAGTGTGACGACTCATATAGAAAGGTTCATGAGAAAGTTTTGTCTGATGTCTGACAGAGCAGTCGACATGGAGGGTGACAACATTAACAACAAGATTCATATAATCGCATACAAATCAGTTCATATACAAGTATGTAAGTTAAACAACATATATCATTAAGGCAACCAGAACAGTCCAACTACAATAACAACATATGCATGAAAATGGTGTTGGCTCTTATTATTAAATAAGTGTAAGTCACAATCATACAATACACCATGTAAACCTGGTAGCCTCAACAGTGGAACATTACAGCCACATCCGCCTGCTCCTCCAAAGATATGTACTAGCTCCGTGCAGTGGAGAAGCCAAGGCACGTTACAATACTGTCCAAGCCTTCTTCAAGATAGTCTCAGTAGAAGTTTGGTTGACCAAAAGCCCATATAATGAGTTATGAGGGAATATTTATAGCAAACGGTGGGGTGACCCTTGGTATTCCCCCTTTATGATAGTTCAACTACCCTCATGACCCTTCACCTACTCTATGGTTTTTACATCCAATTGTTGACACTCGACTTACACTTGACATGACTCAACATTACAATGCACATGTACTCATGTGAGACAACATGGCTTGAAAAAGCCTTGCAATACATCATTAACTCTTAGTCTGCTATGGTGAGACCAACTCTTTGACATGATTGTGATGGTGAAGGTGGTGAGTTGATGCCAATCTTGGTTGTCCGTGATGGTGTGCATGCACCTCATGGTAACATCTTACTGAAGCAAACTCTCCCCTCCGTTGCAACTAGTGCATTGGCTCAGCCCCTTCATCCAACTCATCTGCTAACAGTGCATGGTCTTCTTGGGTATGGTTGAACTGGAAACACACCGATGCACAGTGTCTATGTTAATATTCAAGTATGTGTTGGTGGTCATGTGCATCAACATTCCAAAGTACCCGTTCAGCTCTAGTTGGACTTGCTTCTTGTCTTCGCCTTGGTGAGTGTGTTGAATGGGATGGATTGCATGCATGCGCACAATCACATGCATGTTGTTGAATCCCTTGCATGCGATCAACCACACTACTCACCATGTGTGCTCCATGTTAGCTGTTGGGATGGATCTTCAACTTGTCCAGTTGTAGTTTCAACCATGAGTGCACGTTGCACCCATTATTGTTCCTGATCCTGTTGCAACTCATTCGTCTGTCTGCATAGCTTCATGCTCATCCTATGTTGTTGCTTCAGCACATGCAAATACTTCTTTTGTTACATCTTCTGCCTTCACACAATATTCATGACACGTTGTCACTCCATTTTCGGAGTCTCTAAAGTTTCTTTCATCATCAATGGACTTGCTTGAGCTTGCACCCTTGTTCCGCCTTCGTGTTGTCAACAACCCTCCTCTTGCCTTCGTTGAATTTGATATGTTGTCTTCAGTTGTTGTTCATGATGTTGCTTGATGTGATGTTGCTGCTGTCATATCTTGATGTCCTTGTCTACGAAAAACTTGATGTCTTTGTGGGTAGGCAAGTCCATAGACACTTGATCGACTGCATCCCCAAGTGTGCTCTGAATGGTGTCTTCATCTTTGATCTCCTGGAAACCATTGTACCTGTACTACTAAGCTGAAGATGAACACCTATGATACCTGGAGACATGTCAACACTCATAGCAAGCAATATATCAGTTGAAAACCAAAATGAACATGAGAACTGACTTGCAACATACCTATATGAATGATCATGAAGGTTGCGAAAATTTGGCCAAGAGTTCAAGAGACCGACTACCAAGACTACTCAAGGCACAGTCTGGGCTACTGGGAGATTGGCTAACTACTAGAACTATGAAATGTACATTTCAGTCTGACCACTTACTGATGGGATTGAGCAATGCGTAATTCTAGCTGGGAAGGATTGTTGGCCTAGGGACAAATCTGCGCAATTTCTTGGGCCAAGCAGCCATTGTCCTCCAAAAATGAGAAAAACAGTCCTGGAGGTCAGTGACTAGCAGGAATGTGCAAATCCAGAGAGGAAGGTGAGCCTTCCTTTCCCTGATTGCCCAATCAAGCCTTGGTGAAGGCAGAGCCCAGGCCAAGGTTGGCTCGACTCGCCGACGGGCAACTGAAAGCAAGTAAGCTAGTGAATGCATGGCAACACTAAGTGATAATAGAAGCAATTGACAGTGCATGCAAAACATGAAAGAAATATTCAACAAACAAATCAACATGCATGTGGGTGAGGTAGTTCGCCGGTTGGTACAACATGCATGCGACAATAGTGAGATAGCAACGAAAACTCAAAAAAATCTAGGACAAGCTAGTATATATGTAAATGAAAACAAGTGCTCAAAGAAATCAAGCAAATAGTACTCCAACAAGCGAAAACACAAAAAGCGACAGAAATGCAGCACAAGGCATGGGAAGCGGGCTAACCCAAAAACACCTAATTTGAATGTACCAACTGCTCCTAGATGTGATGTGGGATGTCAAAGCTGCAAGGTTGATGTGAGGAATGAGCTCTGCACATCCGTTTGATGTGTTTTGATAACATTGAGGTTGTGACACGCATGCCATGAATCTAGGGGAAGCGACACTTGGTGGGAGGTTTCAGAATTTCTCCTTGCATGTAACCTCCAACTACTAAACATAGATCCTTGAAACAAGGGATGCCTTTGCATGCTTCCTTGAGAGAAGCAGTCCATGCATGCAAGCCTTTTTTTCTCAATCCCAGAGGGAACTAGTCAACTCAGCTCGACTGCTCGATTGCTGGAGAAAAATGTGCATTTCTCGCTAGGAGCTGGGTTGGCTGCCCAAGGGATTTGTGCAATTTATGGGTAGAGCAGTTGTTTGCTGCCTAGATTTATGCAAATCCTGGGTTGAGCAGCCTGCTACTAGGAAACTTTGTGCAAAGATTGCTGGGAGGGTTGGCTGGCAGCATTAAGAAATCTTGGAGCGCAGCAGGCTATCAGAGAGGATTACGCAATTCCTCGAGGGAAGGCTTGTTTCCCTCTAGAAATGCACAATTTTCAAGGGGAAGTTGCTCAACCTACAAGTAGACCAAGTCTGGGTGAGCAGCCTATAAGGGGAATGGATTAATTTGTGACTGACAGGTTACCTTTGTGCAAGAAAGACACTGAAGCTTGTGAACTTGACGAAGCAAGGAAAGTTGTTGTGAAGGTTGGAAGGGAGGCTCCAAAACGAGGCTAAGGAAAAAATTTTGGAGGGTGGTTGTAGCCGCTACAACACCTGGCAACACACTGGTAGAACTCCAGCGATCTGAATGGACCTTGTTTGTGAAAAGCAAGTCTAACACCTCCATAAGTATTGTTCAGTTTTTATCTCATCTTGGTTTCATACTAACTTGATTGCAAGATGTAGCATCTTCCAAACCCTTGGTCGATTGACACACATTCAAAGCCAATGAAACATAGTTGTTTCGATTTGGCTTGAGGGGTATATAGGTGCACAAGCAGTATAGTCATCAAAGTCTTAGTTTCATCTCTGGTGTTTCTCCACTGCCAGCAGGCCTGGGTAGTACCCCAGTGGAGTCACAATAGAACACAAGCGTGGCTCAGCTACCAGTGAGCCTGGTCAGTACCCCAGCAGAGTTACTTACATCACATCCCTACATAGGAAGCCTTTCTCTTCTTTCACCTTATTCATTTTTCATTTTGAATTTTTGACTTTTCATTTTTTCATTTTTCACTGTGCATAGCGCTTATTCATTTCAGAGGCGGAAAATGGATCCTGACTTATTGAGAATAGAAAAGGTTGTTCCAGCAGAGAAGTATTTTATTGTATCTCTGATGTGTCTATTAAGGTTTTCCCCCTTACCTTACTCTACTTGATTGAACTAACAAGGGTTAACCCAAAAACAATCGACTAAAGAAGGTGACACTAGTTAGCATGCAAGCATTGTGTTTACACCAAGGTTTACTTTGAACAGTACATATTTTCCTTCGATGTATCATGGACTAAAAGTAACAAGCTCATCATACAAAGGAAAGATGACAAATAACCAATTAGTGATAGTTGTACAAGCCCTCTTGTACTTTACCCAACTCGCTTCAGGAGTCATACATGGTTTCATGCAAAACTAACCTATGAATGAAACAAGCGAATGAACTATCAATCGATAGAGAAAATCAAGAGAAGAAGCAACAATGAAAGTGAAGCAAGTAAACAAACAAGCAAACAAAGCACATAAGAAAACAAGCATGCAAGCAAACAACTAAAAGCAAACACTACTCCTACTCTTACACTAACAGTACATGGGCCTGATCACGTGAAGTGATACTTCCAATGCAGTCACCAACCCATTGGTAGACCCATGTTGGTGAAGGCTTGGTCCAAGAGCAACCCATTTGTGTGAACCAACAAGCAAGAAAGATATAACAATGAAGACAACCACACTTCATGATTCAAAGATTCCACGGGACATAAGTGAGTGCATGTGCATGAAGGGAAGTCCATGGACTTACCATGATGTTGTGTGATACTACGTGAAACTTTGAAGCATAAGCACACTCTTGACTATGACATGCAAGCAAACAAAAGAAACAAAGATAACTTGCATCACGCGCGAGTGCTTGCAATGTAAGACTCCTCCAATGCATGAGCAATGTGATCGTGTAGTTCAAGTGGAGGAAGTAAAATCTAAGTGTTAGATTGATCTTGAGTGCATGCAGATGAGTGATGAGGAGTCTTGAGTGTTTGAATAATTTCCTGATCGGAAGCGAAACAAACCACAGGACAGCGGGGGCCTGGCATAACCATCAGCTCGGGCTTAAGTGCCTCGACGGTATGTGGGGTTTCGAATTCATTAATAGATGGATATTTGTATACCAGTGGATTAGACAGATCAACAACGAGTTAATCAAAATCGTGATCGGATGATGAGGTGAAGAGATCAAGACAACCAAGATCAGAAAATTCAATATGTTGGTCAGCATCCTCATGGTTTGATGAATCACACAGAGGGGTAGATGAGGAGGAAGGATGTCCACCCTCTGCATTTTCAGAAAAAGCAGATGAAAGATCAAGTGGATTTCCAATGAATGATTGGTCCTCTTCGTTGTTGGATGATGGGATAACATATGGTGTGTTCTGTGAAATATCAACAATGGGTGCATCCGTGGATGAAGACACACATGCGAAATCATGGATGGCAGGTTCACCAACGATGTTAGGAAAGAACGGAGGGGGCTCGGATGGAAGGGAGTCATCCTTCGCTGAGTGTTGATGCTCAAGCTCCCACTCATATTCTTCATGAATGACAACGAATGTTGGTTTTCCAACACCAACTCCATCAGTGGGTTGTTCCTCGTTCACAACAAGTGCAGAGTCTAGAATGGACAAACATAAGACAACATCATCCAGAGGAACACCTGAGTGCGAAGATGGAGGTCGAAGAAAATAATGCATATGAGAACTCAAAGGACTCACAACCAAATCTGCACGAAAATCGAGTAGAGTGATGTTGGGAGAGTGTGAAGGATGAAAAGGTGTGTGAGCATGATCCTCAACATCACTGGGCAGTGTTGAAGTTGTTGATTGAGAGGGAGGCGGATAGTCAATTGAGATAGAGCCCACTCTCACATGATATTGCACAGTTCCATCAATGAAGAATGTTGGGTGAGGCTTGATATCAAGCTTCCTCTTGGGACGGGTAGATTTCTTAAGCCAATACCCAAACCGACCCCAAAGATAAGAAAATTTCATTTGGCTCTACAGAGCTTGAAACTGCAATTCACGGAAGCGCTGCCAAAAATCAATAACGGATTCATGCGAAGCCCTCCGTTCTTGTAACAGTTTCTAGTCTAGATCAAAATGATAGAATGTGTCTTCAATGAGATCAAAAAAGTGTTGAAATCAGTGCATGGTGTCAGTCAGTAGACTAATAACTGAACGAAATAGATATTCCCGAAGTGTGTATGCAAGCAATGAACCAGCCTGTTCATTAGAAAACTCATCATCCTCATAGATCATGAAAAGAAAGTTATATAAGTGCTCAAGCCAGGCCACCTCGCCCACCATCATATGTGTGAGTGGAAAAAAGATCGAAAATCTTCCTCGAGATGGAGACATCTTCATGATTCGAAAAACACCTCATGGATAGAAGAGTGCAAGACTCCATGAAGGATATGCAAAGGTTCAAAATTGGATGAGAGGACACAGCTTGTCATCAGGCCCTCCTTCTAGCGCCAAAAATGTTGACGGTGTTGGACCTGCCAACATGTCAAGGGGATCTCCATGGTAAGAAGTCCCAATTAGACCTTAGACTGTTTGGTGTAGGAGTCCCAGAAGTGGGTCGTAAGGTAATGCCTTGACCGCGATGTCACACAGAGGCAAGTAAGATAAATTTGTCAGTAGCAAGGGTGTGACAGATGCAGAGAATCAACGAATGTGTACGAGAGGTTCCAACACTTCGAAGGGATATGAAGGTGAAGGTTAGTTCCAAGTTGAAAGTGATTAGTCCCAACTTGGCTAGGAACACACCACACAAAGGACATGCACAGCTTCCGGCAGAGTAGTCCACTCGGATGTGGCAGTCACAAAAACAAGGTAAGATAACACGAACAACACTCATGGATCAGTCCAAGACGAGTGTGATGGTTGGTATAGAAAGGTTCATGAGAAAGTTATGTCTGATATCTGGCAGAGCAGTCGATATAGACGGTGACAGCATTAACAACATATGCAACACATTAACAACAAGATTCATTTAATTGCATACAAATCAGTTCATACACAAGTACGTAAATTAAACAACATATATCATTAAGGCAAATGGAATAGTCCAACTACAATAACAACATATGCATGAAAATGTGCTCGCTCTTATTATTAAAGAAGTGTAAGTCACAATCATACAATACACCATGTAAACCTGCTAGCCCCAACAGTGGAATGTTACAGCAACATCCGCCAGCTCCTCCAAAGATATGTACTAGCTCTGTGTAGTGGAGAAGCTAAGGCGCGTTACAATACTATCCAAGCCTTCTTTAAGATAGTCTCAGTAGAAGCTTGATTGACCAAAATCCCATACAATGAGTTATGAGGGACTATTTATAGCAAAGGGTGGGGTGCCCTTGAAATTTCCCCCTTTGTGACAGTTCAACTACCCTCATGACTCTTCACCTACTCTATGACTGTTACATCCAACTTTTGACACTCGACTTACACTTGACATGACTCAACATTACAATGCACATGTACTCATGTGAGATAAAATGGCTTGAAAAAGTCTTGCAAGACATCAATGACACTCAGTCCAATATGGTGAGACCAACTCTTTCACATGCTTGTGATGGTGAAGGTGGTGAGTTGATGCCAAGCTTGGTCGTCTGTGATGGTGTGGATGCACCTCATGGTGACATCTTGCTGAAGCGAACTCTTGCCTCCGTTACAATTGGTGCATTGGTTCGGCCCCTTCATCCAACTTGTCTGCTAACATGCGCATGGTCTTCTTGGGTATGGTTGAACCGACAACACACTGATGCATAGTGTTCGTGTTGATCTTCAAGTGTACATTGGTGGTCATGTGCATGAACTTCCCGAAGTACCCAATCGGATCCAACTGGACTTGCTTCTTGTCTTTGCCTTGGTGAGTGTGTTGAATGGGATGGATTGCATAAGTGCGCACAATGACATGCATGTTTTTGAATACCTTGCATGTGATCAACCACACTACTCACCATGTATGCTCCGTGTTAGCTATTGGGATGAATCTTTAACTTATATGGCTGTAGTTTCATCCGTGAGTGCACGTTGCGACCAGTGGTGTTCCTGATCCTTCTGCAACTCATTCGTCTGTCTGCGCAGCTTCATGTTCTTCCTGGGTTGCTGCTTCAGCACATACAACTCCTTCTTTGTTACATCTTCTGCCTTCGTGCGATCTTCATGTCACGTCGTCACTCCATATTTGGAGTCTCCAAAGTTGCTTTCATCATCAATGGACCTCCTTGAGCTTGCAACCTTGTTCTGTCTCTGTGTTGTCAACAACCCTCCTCTTGCATTCGTTGCATTTGGTATGTGTTATTCATCTATTGTTCATGATGCTGCTCACTGTGATGTTGCTACTGTCATATCTTGATGTCCTTTTCTATGAACAAATTGATGTCTTCGTGGGTAGGCAAGTCCATAGACACTTGATCGGCTGCATCCCCAAGTGTGCTCTGAACAGTGTCTTCGTATTTGCTCTCCTGGAAACAATTGTACCTGTACTACTGAGAGGCAATTGAACACCTGTGATACCTGGAGACATTGAAACACTCATAACAAGCAATCTGTCAATTGAAAACCAAAATGAACATGAGAACTAACTTGCAACATACCTGTGTGAATGATCATGAAGGTTGCGCAATTTCGGTTGGGAGGTTAGGAGACCCACTGCAAAGTCTGCTCAAGGAACAATCTGGGATGCTAGGAGATTCGCTGAGTACTAGAACTGTGCAATGAACAGTCCAGTCTGACTGTTGACTACTAGTATTGTGCAATGTGCAATTCCAGCTGGGAAGGACTTTTGGCCTAGGGACAGATCTGCGCAATTTCTTGGGCCAAGTAGCCACTCTCCTCCAGAAATGTGCAAAAATTCCTGGAGTTCAGTGCCGAGCAGTAATGCACAAATTTTGAGAGGTAGGCGAGCCTTCCTTTCCTAGATTGTGCAATGCAGCCTTGGTGAAGGCAGAGCCCGGGCCAAGGTTAGCCCGACTCGCCGAAGGGCGACTAAAAGCAAGTAAGTCAGTGAATGCATGGCAACACTAAGTGATAGTAGAATTGATTGATAGTGCATGCAAAACATGAATGAAATATTCAGCAAATAGATCAACATGCATGTGGGTGAGGTAGTTCACCGGTTGGGCAAACGTCCATGCAAAATAGTTTCATGCATGCGGCAGTAGTGAGATAGCAACGAAAACTAAAACAAATCCAGGAAAAGCTAGTATATATGTAAATGACAGCAAGCACTCAAATAAATCAAACAAATAGTACTCCTACAAGCGAAAACGCAAAAAGAGATAGAAATGTAGCATAAGGCATGGGAAGTGGGCTTACCCAAAAACAACTAAGCTGAATGTACTGACAGCTCCTAGATGTGATGTGGGATGTCAAAGTTGCAAGGTTGATGTGAGGAATGAGCTCTATAGTGTCCATTTTATGGGTTTTGATAACATCGAGGTTGTGGCGCGCATGCCACGGATCTAGGGGAAGCGACACTTGGTGGGAGGTTTCAGAATTTCTCCTTGCATGTAACCTCCAGCTGTTAAACATAGATCCCTGAAACAAGGGATGCCTTTGCATGCTGCCTTTGGAGAAGCAACCCATGCATGCAAGTCTTTTATCAGTCCTGGAGGGAACCAGTCAACTCAGCTGCACATGTAAGAGACTTCTTGATTACTGGAGAAAAATGTGCATTTATGGCTGGGAGCTAGGTTGGATACCTAGGAGATTTGCGCAATTTCTGGGCAGAGAAGCTGGCTTCTACCTAAATTTTCACAAATCATGGGTTGAACAACCTATTGCTGGGAAAATTTGCGCAAATTCTGTTGGGAGGGTTGGCTGGCAAGTTTGCGCAATCTTGGAGCCCAGTAGGTTGTCTGAGAGGATTGCACAATTCCTGGAGGGAAGGTTGGTTGCCCTCTAGAAATGTGCAATTTTCAAGGGGAAGTTGCTCAGCTTGTAGCTGGACCAAGTCCAAGTGAGCAGCCTGTGAGGGGAATCAATCAAGCTATGACCGACAAGTTGCTTTTGTGCAAGAAATACACTTAAGCTTGTGAACTTGACGTAGCAAGGAAAGCTGCTGAGAAGGTTGGAAGGGAGGCTCCAAAACGAGGCTAAGACAAAATTTTGGAGGGTGGTTGTAGCCGCTACAACACTTGGCTACACACTGGTAGAACTCCAACGCTCTGAGTGGACCTTGTTTGTGAAAAGAAAGTTTAACACCTCTAGAAGTATTGTTCAGTTTTCAGCTCATCTTGGTTTCAGACTAACTTGATTTCATGATGTAGCATCTTCCAAACCCTTGGTCGATTGGCACACATTCCAAGCCAAGGAAACATAGTCTTTTCGATTTGGCTTGAGGGGTATATAGGTGCACAAGCAGTATAGTCATCAGAGTCTTAGTTTCATCTCTAGTGTTTCTCCACTGCCAACAGGCCTGGACAATACCCTGGTGGAGTCACAATGGAACACAAGCATGACTCCGCTACCAGTGAGCTTGGTCAATACCCCGGCAGAGTTACTTGCATCACCTCCCTACATAGAAAGCCTTTCTCTTCTTTCACCTTATTCATTTTTCATTTTGAATTTTTGACTTTTCATTTTTTCATTTTTCACCGTGCGTAACACTTATTCATTTCAGAGGTGGAAGAGGGATCCTGAATTATTGAGAGGAGAAGAGGTTGTTCTAGTAGAGATGTAGTTTATTGTATCTCTAGCATACCTGTTAAGGTTTTCCTCCTTACCTTACTCTACTTGACTGAGCTGACAAGGGTTAACCCAAAAACAATCGACTAGAGAAGGTGACACTAGTTAGCGCGCAAGCATTGTGTTTACACCATGGTTCACTTCGAACATTACGTATTTTCCTTCGACGTATCATGGAATAAAATTAAAAAGCTCATCATACAGAGGAAAGATGACAGATAACCAATTAGTGATAGTTGTACAAGACCTCATGTACTTTACCCAGCTCGCTTCAAGACTCATACATGGTTTCATGTAAAACTAACCTATGAATGAAACAAGCGAACGAACTATCTATCAAAAGATCAAAGCAAGACTAGAAGCAAAAATGAAAGTGAAGCAAGTAAACAAACAAGCAAGCAACAAACAAGCAAACAAGGCACGTAAGAAAACAAGCGTGCAAGAAAACAACTAAAAGCAAACACTACTCCTACTCCTACACTAACGGTACATGGGCCTGATCATGTGAAGTGATACTTCCAATGCAGCCACCAGTGCATTGGTAGACCCATGTTGGTGAAGGCAGGGTCCACAAGCAACCTAGTTGTGAGAACAAGCAAGAAAGAAAGATATAACAATGATGACAACCACACTTCGTGATTCAAAGAGCCCACGGGACATAAGTGAGTGCATGTACGTGAATGGAAATCTGCGGACTTATCATGGTGTTGTGTGATACTACGTGAAACTTTGAAGCATAAGCACACTCTTGACTATGACATGCAAGAAAGCAAAGAAACAAAGATAACTTGTGTTGTGCACGAGTGCTTGCAATGTAAGACTCCTCCAATGCATGAGCAATGGGATTGTGTAGTTCAAGTGGAGGAAGTAAAATTTGAGTGTTAGATTGATCTTGAGTGCATATATATGAGTGATGAGGAGCCTTGAGTGTTTGAACAATTTCCTAATTGGAAGCGAAACCAACCTCAGGACAGCGAGGGCCTGACATAACCATCAGCTTAGGCTGAAGTGCCCCAATGGTATGTGGGGTTTCGACTTCGTTAACAAATGGATCTTTGTACACCAGTGGCTTAGACAGATGAACATCGAGTGAATCAACATCATGATTAGATGATGAGGTGAAGAGATCACGACAACCAAGATCAAAAAATTCAGGATGTTGGTCGGCATCGTCATGGTTTGATGAATCACACTGAGGGGTAGATGAGGATGAAGGATGTTCACCCTTTGCATTTCCAAAAAAATAAGATGAAAGATCAAGTGGATTTCCAATAAATGATTGACCCTTTCCGTTGTTGGATGATGGGATAACATACAGTGTGTTCTATGAAAAGATCAAAAATGGGTGCATCTGTGGATGAAGACACACATGTGAAATCATGGATGGCAGTTGCACCAACGATGTTAGGAAAGAACAGAGGGGGCTCAGATGGAAGGGAGCCATCCTTCACCAAGTTTTGATGCTCAATCTCCCACTCATACTCTTCATGAATGACAACGCATGTTGTTTTTGCAACACCAACTCCATCAGTGGGTTGTTCCTCATTCACAACAAGTGAAGAGTCTAGAATGGACAAACACAAGACAACATCATCTGGAGGAACACCGGAGTGCAAAGACAGAGGTCGAAGAAAATAATTCATATGAGAACTCGAAGGACTCACAACCAAATCTGTGCGAAAATCGAGTGGAGTGATGTTGGGAGAGTGCGAAGGATGAACAAGTGTGTGAGCATGATCCTCAACATCACTGGGCAGTGGTGGAGCTGTTGAATGACAAGGAGGTGGACAGTCAGTTGAGATAGTGCCCACTCCCACATGAGATTGTGTAGTTCCATCAATGAATAATGTTGAGTGAGGCTTGATATCAAGCTTCCTCTTGGGATGGGAAAATTTCTTAAGGCAATACTCGAACCGGTCCCAAAGATAAGAAAAATTCATATGGCTCTCTGGAGCTTGAAATTGCAAGTCATGGAAACACTCCAAAAAATTAATAACGGATTCATGCAGAGCCATCCATTGTTGTAACTGTTTCTAGTCAAGATAGTCTACATCAAAATGATAGAACGTGTCTTCAATGAAATAAAAAAAAGTGCTGAAATGAGTGCACGGTGTCAGCCGATAGGCTGAACACCCAACGAGATGGAGATTCGCAAAGTGTGTATACAAGCAACGAACAGGCTTGTTCATTAGAAAATTCATCTTCCTCATAGATCATGAAAAGAAAGTTATATAAGCACTCAGGCCAGGCCACTTTCCCTACCATCATAATTGTGAGTGGACAAGCGATCAAAAAGCTTCCCTGAGTTGGAGACATCTTCACGATTCTAAAAACACCTCGAAGAAAGAAGAGTGCAAGACTCCGTAAAAGATATGCAAAGGTTCAAAATTGGATGAGAGGACACAACTTGTCATCAAGCCCTCCTTCTAGCGCTAGAAATGTTCACGGTGTTGGACCCGCCAACATGTCAAGGGGATCTCCCCGATAAGAAGTCCCAATTAGACCTCAGACCATTTGGTGTAGGAGTCCCAGCAGTGGGTCGTAAGGTAATGCCTTGACCGCAATGTCACACAAAGGCAAGTAAGATAACTCTGTCAATAGCAAGGGTGTGACTGATGTAGAGAGTTAAGGAATGTCTATGAGAGGTTCCAACACTTCAAAGGGAGAGGAAGGTGAAGGTGAGTTCCAAGTTGAAAGGGATCAGTCCCAACTCGGCTAGGAACACACCACACAAAGGATGTGCACATCGTCTGGTGGAGCAGTCCACTCAGATGCAGAAGTCACAACAACAAGGTAAGGTAACACAAAAAACACTCACGGATCAGTCTAAGACGAGTGTGATGGTTGATATAGAAAGGTTCATGGGAAAATTCTATCTGATGTCCGGTAGAGCAGTCGACACAGACAGTGACAACATTAACAATATATGCAACACATTAACAACAAGATTCATATAATTGCATAAAATCAGTTCATATACAAGTGCGTAAGTTAAAGAACATATATCATTAAGGAAACCAGAATAGTTCAACTACAATAACAACATATGCATGAAAATTTGTTGGCTCTTATTATTAAAGAAGTGTAACTCACAATCATACAATACACCATGTAAACCTGCTAGCCCCAACAGTGGAACGTTATAGCCACATTCTCCTGCTCCTCCAAAGATATGTACTAGCTCCGTGTAGTGGAGAAGTCAAGGCCCATTACAATATTGTCCAAACCTTCTTCAAGATAGCCTTAGTAGAAGCTTGGCTGACCAAAAGCCCATACAATGAGTTATGAGGGACTATTTATAGTAAAGGATGGGGTGATCCTTGACATTCTCCCTTTGTGACAGTTCAACTACCCTCATGACTCTTCACCTACTCTACGGCTGTTACATCCAACTGTTAACATTCGACTTACACTTGACATGACTCAACATTACATTGCACATGTACTCATGTGAGACAATATGGCTTGAGAAAGCCTTGCAAGACATCAGTAACACTCGGTCTGCTATAGTGAGACCAAATCTTTCACATGTTTGTGATGGTGAAGGTGGTGAGTTGATGCCAAGCTTATTCATCCGTGATGGTGTGCATGCACCTCATGGTGATATCTTATTGAAGTGAACTCTCACCTCCATTGCAACCGGTGCATTGGTTCAGCCCCTTCATCCAACTCATCTGCTAACACGCACATGGTCTTCTTGGGTATGGTTAAACCAAAAACGCATTGATGCCTAGTGTCCATGCTGATAATTTAAATGTGTGTTGGTGGTCATGCACATCAACTTCCCTAAGTACCCATTCGGCTCCAGTTGAACTTGCTTCTTGTCTTCGCCTTAGTGAGTGTGTTGAATGGGATGGATTGCATGTGTGCGCACAATGGCATCCATTCTACTGAATCCCTTTCATGTGATAAACCACACTTCTCACCATGTATGCTCTGTGTTAGCCTCTAGGATGGATCTTTAACTTGTTCGGGCACAGTTTCATCCATGTGTGCACGTTGCACCCAGTGTTGTTCCTAATCCTGCTGCAACTCATTCGTCTATCTATGTAGCTTCATGTTCTTCCTAAGTTTCTGCTTTAGCACATGTTACTCCTTCTTTGTTACATCTTCTGCCTTCTCGCGATCTTCATGTCACGTCATCACTCCATAGCCAAAGTCTCCAAATTTTCTTTCATCATCAATGGACCAGCTTGAGCTTGCAACCTTGTTCCACCTTTGTGTTTTCAACAACCCTCCTCTTGCATTCATTGCATTTGGTACGATGTCTTCAATTGTTATTCATGATGCTGCTCATTTTTATGTTGTTGATGTCATATCTTGATTTCCTTGCCTACGAACAATTGATGTCTCCGTGGGTAGGCAAGTCCATAGACACTTGATCGACTGCATCCTCAAGTGTGCTCTGAACAGTGTCTTCGTCTCTACTCTCCTGGAAACCATTGTACCTATACTACTGAGAGGCAAATGAACATATGTGATACCTAGAGACATGGAAACACTCATAGAAAGCAATCTATCAGTTGAAAACCAAAATGAACATGAGAACTAAATTGCAACATACCTGTGTGAATGATCATGAAGGTTGCACAATTTCGGCTGGGAGGTCGGGAGACCGACTGCCAAGACTACTTAAGGCATAGTTTGGGATGTTGGGAGACTGGCTAACTACTAGAACTACGCAATGCACAATCCAGTCTGACTATTGACTACTAGGATTGCACAATGCGCGATTCCGACTGGGAAGGACTATTGGCCTAGGACAGATCTGCGCAATTTCTTGGGCCAAGCAACCACTATCCTCCAAAAATGCGTAAAACAATCTTGGAGGTCAGTGAGGGGTAGGAATGTGCAAATCTAGAGAGGTAGGGGAGCCTTCCTTTCCCATATTGCGCAATGCAGCCTTGGTGAAGGTAGAGCTCGTGCCAAGGTTGGTCTAACTCACCGATAGGCGACTGAAAGCAAGTAAGTCAGTGAATGCATGGTGACACTAAGTGATAGAAAAAGTGATTGACAATGCATGCAAAACATGAATGAAAGATTCAGCAAACAAATCAACATGCATGTGGGTGAGGCAGTTCGCTGGTTGGGTGAACATCCGTGCAAAACAGTTTCATGCATGCGACAACAGTGAGATAGAAATGAAAATTGTAACAGAGCTAGGAAAATCTAATATATATGTAAACAACAACAATCACTCAAATAAATCAAGCAAATAGTACTCCTACAAGCGAAAACACAAAAAGCGACAAAAATGCAGCACAAGGCATAGGAAGCGAGCTTACCCCAAAACAACTAAACTGAATGTGTCGACTGCTCCTAGATGAGATGTGGGTTTTAGAGCTGCAAGGTTGATGTGAGGAATGAGCTCTGCAGTGTTCGATTGATGAATTTTGATAACATCGAGGTTGTGACGGGCATGCCACGAATCTAGGGGAAGCGACACTTGGTGGGAGGTTTCAAAATTTCTCCTTACATGTACCCTCCAACTGCTAAACATAGATCCCTGAAACAAGGGATACCTTTGCATGCTACCTTTGGAGAAGCAGCAAATGCATACAATTTTGTTTTGCTCAGTTCCAGAGGGAATCGATCAACTCAACTGCACATGCAAGAGACTACTCGACTGCTGGAGAAAAATGTGCATTTCTAGCTGAGAGCTAGGCTGGCTGCCCAGGAGATTTGTGCAATTTTTGGGCAGAGCAGCTGACTGTTGCCAAAATTTGTGCAAATCCTCGGCTGAATAGCCTGCTGCTGGGAAAAAATGTGCAAATCCTATTGGGAGGGTTGGCTGGCAGGATTACGCAATCCTAGAGCCCAGCAGGCCGTCGGAGAGGATTACGCAACTCTTGAAGGGAAGGTTGGTTTCCCTCCAGAAATACGCAATTTTCAAGGGGAAGCTTCTCAGCCTGCAGCTGGACCATGTCCGGGTGAGCAGCCTATGAGGGGAATGGATCAAGCTATGACTAACAGGTTTCCTTTGTGCAAGAAAGACACTGAAGCTTGTGAACTTGACGAAGCAAGGCAAGCTGCCATGAAGGTTGGAAGGGAGGCTCCAAAACGCTTCTAAGGAAAAATTTTGGAGTGTTATTGTAGCCGCTACAAAAGAAGCATTGGGGACCCATGGGGATTGAATCATGGTGCATGTTCCAAGTTTTGTGCTCTCATTGTTTTGTGATTTGTTTGCAACTGATTTGCAGTTTTGATTGTGTGTGGTGCATGGTCATGCAACTTTATTTGTGGTGTAGTATTTTTGTTGTTTTTCCATGGTTTTCTTTTTGTTTTCCTTTTGTTCTTTCCTTTTATGTTTTGAGTTCTTGGGAATTGTTTTGGGAAAGAGGAAATTTGATGGAGCTCAGGGAGAGCTGATTGAAACCCAACAGGTAATGTAAGACCTAGATGAAGCCTAATGCATGTGAAGGGTAGTATAAGGAAAGAATATTACATTCTATTAAGATGGTTGGGTCCATAGGGATAAATGAATAGTGGTAGGAATGTCAAGAGAAAAGTAATAGGAAAGGTAAAGTAAATGGATTTGAGGCGCCAGATGCCTTGACTAAATTGGGAAATATTGCTCTCAATGGTGTGCATGATATGCGCAGATAAAGGAAGTTCTCTTAACCTTGACCTTATGATATTTGGTAATTATGTTGTGATTATGATTATGATGATGTCTATATATGTATATATGCATGTATGTATGTCAATGTCTGACATGGTCATCATAGATCATGGTTTGTTTTTGCTAGTACATATATAAATGTCGTTGTTTAGTAGGGTTGTCAGGGATCATGATTATTTTATGTTAATGTTTATATGTATATATGTATGTATGCATGTTGTTGTCTAACAGAGTTGTCAAGGATCATTCTTGTGGAGGAATGATTGCTTAGGCAAGTGAATAGCATGAAGAGGTTCTTGGTTTATGAGGAATCAAGTGGGAAGAGTAGCCTTGAAAAATTTATGAGGTTAGTATCATGTGGATATTAAATATTATATGCTATAATGTCTCTATAATTATGCTATGGAGGGTAATGTTGAGGGATAAATCAATGGAATGAAAACAGTGCGATCTACAACATGTTGGGACAAGCATGGATAGTCAAAATACACTACAAGTAAGGTTTCCTAGTAGAGATAGTGCAATACTACTATTATGTATATGTTGTATATTTGATTTTATGTACATGTGGTGTTGGGTACAGATGGTGCTATGTACATGTCGTATATGCAGATCTTTGTATAGACGGTGTCGTGTACATGTAGTGCAGTGTACATGTTGTATATATGGTGTTGTGTATATATGGTGTTGAGTACATGTTGTGCATGTAGTGTTGTGTACATGTGGTGCTAAGTACATGTTGTACATGATCTATTGTGTGTGTGTTCTATGTATGTGTTGTACATGTGGTGTTGTGTGCACATGGCGTTATGTAAACATTGTGTAGGTGGTGTTGTGTACACGTTTTGCATGTGGTTCTATGTACATGTGATGTTGTGTACATGTTGTGCAAGTGGTGTTGTGTACACGTTGTGCAGGTGGTGTTGTGTATATGTGGTGTTGTGTACACATTGTGTAGGTGGTGTTGTGTGCATGTTGTAAATGTGGTATTGTGTGCATGTCATACATGTTATGTTGTGTATATTTGGTATTTTATGCATGTCATACATGATGTGTTGTGTACATCTGGTATTGTGTATGTGCATTGTGTAGTCATGGTATCGTGACATGTGTATTCGTTGGTTGTACTTTGTATACATGCATATATTGTGTTGTACACCAGGTGTAGGTGTATGTATTGCCTTGTGGTGTACACAAGGTGTAGGTGTATGTGTTTTGTTGTACATCTATTGTAGGTGTATGTATTGTGTTGTACGTCGGGTGTAGGTGTATGTGTTATGTTGTATGCTGGGAGTAGGTGTATGTGTTGTATGTCAGGTGTAGGTGCATGTATTGCATGGTGTTGTATGTCATTTGTGGAATTATACATGTGATGTACATTGGGTGTGTGTGCATGTGATTTAATAAAAAGCATTGGGTTCTTACCATGTGTGGAAATTGATCCAGTGTGCATACAGAAAGGACAAAGAACAAAGGTTGAAGAAAAGAACCATTTAAAGGATAAGTATTAGTATTTTATTTCAGTTTTTAATTATGCATGTGATCTATGAATCTGATTTATGATGGTTACACATGATCTATGTTTTTTATTATGATGGTTGTGTTTTGAGCTAACCAGATGTTATATGCTTATACATGATGATTTGATCATAGAGCTAGTTTGACTTGTTATGATAGGAAGTAAACAAAGTTTCAGGTGTACCTTATTAACAAGCTACCAATGAGGTATGATTTGAATTTATTTCAATTTGTTTTGAGTGTGATGAAAATTATGTGCTTGGTACAGGAAAGCATGGAAAATTCCCTTTTTGGGTGAATTGAAACTGATTGCAAGAATTAGCAGTAGCAACAGAAAGGAATTGGAACATGCAATAATGTGTTGGTAAAGAATTCGGGAGCAGGTCCATTATGGGACACTAG
Source organism: Pinus taeda (assembly GCA_000404065.3). Lineage (NCBI taxonomy): Eukaryota > Viridiplantae > Streptophyta > Pinopsida > Pinales > Pinaceae > Pinus > Pinus taeda. Next base: position 94,713 of record APFE030605744.1, read on the forward strand.
TACCCAATAGTTTCCATTGATTTCCATGAGCATTCTATGACCAGTATGATGGTTTGAGGCAGGGATATGCCTTGGTTTTTGGACCTTCTGATGCAAGGAAACCTTGCCAAGGGATGTATCGTTCGGGAAAGGGGATGCCAGGGAACTTGGAAGGTGAGTGACTACACGGAAGGGGGTGATCGGATTACCTAAGGGATTATGTATCAGAGAAGGGAAGGTCAGGGAATAGATTGGTTTTGGTCATTGGTATTGTCAAATGGAATCATATACACATTGGGAGTGTGCCCTGGAACAATGAACCGATAATTGTTCACTAAGAGAACAAGTGGCATAGGATCGTAGCGCTTGATAGTGGATGTTGACTTTGACTTTGGTAGTTGATTCTAGACTTCTTAGGAAGGAAGTGAATCCTAGTATTACTTTGAGGGTGGAGGTGTGAGCCTCTAGATTCCCTTGTTGCTGATGCGAATGTATCCTTCATTTTTTCTAGTTGAGGAAAAGGATTTTTGGTATATGTACATATTTATGTGTGGTTGTTATTGTAAATACTGTAATGAGTTTTGTTATAAATCTCTAGTAAACGGTATGATTGTCATCTTTTCAGCAAGATGTCATCGTAAATACTGCAACAAGCTATGTTATAAAGCTCCATGGGTAGTATGTTTTGTTTTTAGTAGTTTGTTGGTCATAGGTGTCATATAACACCGAGGATGGTGTTCCCCCAAGGGGGAGGGTTGTGTAATAGCCTCGGTTAAAAATTCATGTGAAAACAAATATAAGACCAAGGTCACAGGAAACATATTACAAGGTGAATGTTTGGAAAAACATCCTAGTGGGTGTTCATTTGGTTAATTATGTCTAAGGGGAAATTGGAAAAGTCAATGGAAAAGGCTTTGAAAAGGAAAAGAGACATTTGATTGGCATTTTATGTATGGAATAATGGGAACTAGGCGAAAAGGAAGGTGAAAGGTCACATGTTGCATGTGAGGAGAAAATTGAAGGAATGTAGAGGAAAATGAAGAAAATAGAGACCTCGATGATAAAAAGGCTTATGAGGATCAATTCATGGTTTTTCCAGTTTAACTTTTTGTCAGATCATTTTTGGAGATCTCTCTCTATTCTCTCTCTCTCTCTCATACTCTTGCACATTTAGATAATTCTTTGAGCACTCTAGCATTGGAGAGAGGAATGTAAAGGATGGATAAGAAATCAAAGGGAAGCAAAGATGAAGCAAGGAAGAGTTGGATCAAACGGCTACAACGGGATTACTTGCAGGTATCAAGTTGCATGTATAATTCCCTTGCTAGTTTAGGAATGCATGGTACATACATGTGTGTATTTGGTTATCCTCATATCATTAGAATGGGGTTTTCCAGGTGTGATAGCGGTTTCAGCCTTGCCTTGCCATTTTTGGATAGCCATGGTGTGACAGGGTTCTTTTATTTGGTTGAGTTTGATTTTCAAATGGTTTCGGAACCAAGTGAGGTGATCTCAGGAAAATTCCCAAGGTCCTAGGAATCCCTTGAATGGTAACGGTGGGATACATGGTAAAGCCTGAGGGTGGAGATGAGAAAATTCCTTAAGGTATTGGTGAAGAAATTTGGAAGCATCCATGATTTTTTAGGCCTAGTAATCCCTTGAATGGTAATGGTGGGACTACGGTGAAGCCTAGTATTGTATGTTTCTTTGTTTGGGCCTAGGGATCCCTTAACCGATAATGGTTGTATACACTGTAAATTATGGTTGTATAGATGAGGGTTTCAAACATAGAAAGCCCTTTACCAATAATGGCGGGATATGTAGTAAAGCCTTAGGAAGCTTTGGTTGGTTTTGTTGTCAGTACTACATTCATGCTTGGAATATGGTATGAGGGTGATTGGCTGAAAGAAAGATTTGGTTCAACCCAATCTATGGTCAGGTGGTACGTGGAAGTCCCTGACTTGGTTGGATTTGCATATGCTAATAAGATTTATTTTTCCCTTGTATTTCATGAATAAATATACTTGTTATCATGTGGCTTTGATGGATGTTTTATCATTGTTATTATTTTGGTTCTATGTTGGTTATAAACATGGTTTTATGGTAGACATTACTTATGGCTCTCAACATGTTTTGATTAGTAAATGAATTGTTAATGATTTCATGACCTAATATATTATAATGCATCTATTGAGAGAAGGCGTAAGACCTTCTTGACGATTCTCAGATAAACACGAGATCCCTATGACCAAATATGTAATTATGACCAATAGATTTCATGTTTATGATGCGTTTGACGAAATGTCTATCATGGTTATGATGGGTCGGTTTGATTCCTTGATCAAGTTTTGAATTAAAGTATTTGTCTTTGGGTCATTCATTGTTCTATAAAGTTTCATTAAATTTTGGGTAGAGGTATGGAGACTAGCCATGAAATAGTGCCTCAGATCTCGTAGTCGCAAGCATAAAACTAGGTGAAAAAGACTACAATCACTCCCTTGCATGCTTATGCATGCGACTCGAGGGTTACATTCAAATTTATTCAGTGGTTTACCAGCATCTAGGAGTCGACACTGAAAAAGAGGCTTAACTCAGGATTTGGGAACCTGGAAGAGTGGTTTATCCCTTTGGGTCCTGTAGCACCTGAGGGAAGTCAATACAGTTTTAGTTTTATCGATTCCACTTCCTTGATCTAGGAGGTTGATTCATATTATAACAACTCTTCATCACATATTTACCTCGGTGGACCAGTGAACTTAGGTAAGTGTGGGATGAGGGTGTTACACTATCACATTGGAAATTGCCAAAGCAAAAAGATATCTAGTGAGCCATTAACCAAAAGGGGAAAAAATGACCTAGAGTTGCTAAGGATGTCGACGGATGACGTGAAATGCAATGAAGCCAGACAGAAGTCGAGTTGGAGCCACCATGTGACTGAGAGATTCCAAGCCTACATCAAACTGGTCTCCTCTTAGATCTCCTGCTTAATGAAGCACCCAAAAGGGTTGGGCCTAGGGGGAAGAAGGTGGAGCATTGGTTACAGGCAGAGGAGCAATGGGTGCAATGGGAGGCAAGGGATATTTACAAGTGGGAGGGGGAACAAACTTGTAGGAGGGGAGTGTGGAGGGGACACAACCAGGGAGGGGATGTTGGGAGGGTAATCAATGCCTAGGTCCCTGCAGGTTGACTACTTCAAGGAGGTAGAGAAGTGGCGAAAGGGAAAAGAGAGCTCAACAATCTGATGGATTTCTTTGTCCTTGATGCCTTCCCATTCTTTCATTTTTCAGGCCAGAAGATTGCGTAGGGCCCAGAGGAATGAGCTCCCATGACGCATTTCCTCTTCCTCCCTAGCCACGACCTTCCTACGGATATTCTCTGGAATGCAATGGTCAAACAGTATGGCAATGGAATTGTCATCCAAGGTGGTTAGGAGTCTCCCTCGGCCTCATCCATGCCCTAGGAGACGACCTTGCCCTTTGTCACTGTTCATGATTGGAATGCAGGTGCAAGTGGGCGTAGCTATGAAACTGGGAGGAGTGGAGTTGAGTGCAAGGGAAAGCAACTAGAGAAGGAATGGTAGGGAGGTTAGTTCACGACAGAGTAAAAATATTGGATAATGAGAAAGGTGGTCATCGTAAACCAAGGATATGGGATGCATGGATTAATTAGGCAGAGGTGTCATGTGAAGTCAGATGCCCTCCACATGCTGGAAACCATCAATTGGCTAGGGTGATCACCCTCTGGTCACCCAGATCTAGGGATAATCCACACCATAGTTAATTACCTATTCAAAAGTAATTAGTAATTAAATTTTATTATTATTTTAAACTATCAAATACTTACAATTTTTAAGTTTTCATATCATTATTGATATTTACATAAATTTTAAAATTTCAAACTTCAAGGCTCGATGGAGCTTCTGGGATTACACTGGAGCTCAATCAAGAGTTAGTTTTAATGCTCGATCGAGCTGCTTTTTTAGTTCTCGATAAGCTCAATCAAGATCTTAAAAAATGCTCGATCAAGCGCTTAAATGGCTCGATCGAGCCATCATTTTTTCCACCCAAATGCGTCCTCTCTCATCTCCATGCTTTCACCCAAAATATAACATAACATAAAATTATTTAACACATATAACATAGCATATTACAACAT